>JAEANM010000248.1:6540-40365 GCA_017656035.1 Myanophis thanlyinensis | reverse complement strand
ATTGTGTGTGTGTGTGCGCGCACGCGCGCATGTATGTATGTAGATAGGTCTAGGCGTGATTCGGGTCTTTTCCCATGTAAGATTGAGAGTATCTTGGTGACATTTTGGCAAGGTCCCATTCGCCATCCTCAGGCTGGTGCTTTCGGCTTCGTGCTAGTGGCGCGAACCCAAAGCACCAGCCTGAGGATGGCGAGTTGGACCTCTGAAACATCGCCAAGATACTTTCAATCTTGCACGGAAAAGACCCAAACATGCCTACAAACATGAAACATTGTTTCATTTCACTGTGTGCCATACTGTATATTGTTTAAATGACAATAAAACCTACTTGACTTGACACATATACATATACATATATAAATAGAGCAATAAGCAATATTGATATACTAAAGAGCCTAGGAAGATGAAGCCACAAGGTGAGGCATTGACAGACACCCAGAAATCTAAGGGGGAAGTGCTTTAGTATTTATCTGGAATGTCATAACTGGAAGTCGGGCTTATGAACGTCTCCCCTGCTCTTCCTCATCGTCCCCCGAGAGCCGTGAGCAAGCCAAGACTCTGGTCCTCCTCTCGGCGAGGCTTTCCATCCTTCCCCCTCGTCGGTACCAACCTGGCACTGGTTCAGCTCCTCAGTCAGGCTCCTGACTTCTTCCTCCAGCACAAAAATCCGGGACGCTGCCGCAGAAGCCGGATCCTTGCCTTTGGAAGAAGCCATGCTAACTTGGACCGTGCTCGGATACCCTAAAGATCACTTTTCCCGCGCGTGTTTACTGACTTTCTGTGGGAAAGCGCCTGAGGTAACTAACAATAAGGATGCGGGGGGGGGGGGGAATCTTCGCAGACCGCCCGACTTCGGCGCCATAAGATTACAAACGCTCCCGAGAACCAATGAAACAAAAGCTTTCCCCGAAGCACCGCCTTCTTCTTCTTCTTCGAATAGCTACCCCAACGTCCTTTTTATTAAAAAAAAAAAAAAAAATTCAAGAAAGAACATGCGGGTGGCGCTATGAACCACAGAAAAAAGGACGTAATGCCAGGTTGTCGGTTTAAACGAGGGAGCGGCAAAAGGCGGAAATCAAAAAGAAGATGGTGGGAGTGGGGTTTTTTTGTATCTTTATAGGGCATGCGCAAAGCTTTCCCGCCCGACGAGTCCGCCGCTTTTTTTTTAACTTTCGGACGCGGTTTGCGTTTCGTGGATTTGCCGTTTTGGAGGTCATTTGCTTCCGAATCTTGCCCTTGTCATTGGATGGTTTGGTCTCAACCAAACGTCCGTTAATGCAGAAAACTATCGTTGCCTAAGCAAAACCATGAGTTGGCATGTTGCAACTTTCGACCACTTTAGCCATTTGAGTTCTATTGGAATGTATTCCTCAGGAATAATTCTGCGTGGACCTTATTTTACATTGGGTCTCCCAGAGCTCTGCCCTATAATTGATTGTCCCATTCAAAAGTCAGATTAGTCTGCTGCACTTCTGCATCTTTTAAGAATAACGGAGTTTCAGTGATGTAGCTGAAACTACTTTTGGTAGTTCAGGGCAAATACGGCAAATCCTTGAATTAACAACAGTTCACTTCATGACCGAAGTTAGGACAACACTGAAAATAGTGTCTTATGGCCATTGTTCACACTACTGATTGTTGTAGCATCCCCATGGTAATGTGATTTACATTTGGATGCTTGACAACTGACTCATATTTATGATGGTTGCAGTGTTCCAGAGTAGTTTGATCCCCTTTTGCGACCTGACAAGCCAAGTCAATGAGGAAACAAAGCTTCCTTTAATAATTGTTACTAATTTAACAAGTCTGGGGATTCACTTAACAAATAGGGCAAGAAAAGTCATTGGGGCAAAACTCACTGAGCAAATTTCTCACTGAACAACATAAATTTTGGGCTCAATTGTAAATTGAGGACTACCTCTATTGCCACAATGCTGGCAAATTGTGTGACTTGTTGTAATGGTTGGGTCCACTTTTGAATTGGTGTCAACTCTTGGTGATTGAATAAATCTCTGCAATTTTCTTGGCAAGATTTCAGAACTGATTTGTGATTGCGTTTATCCTAGGGCTGAGAAAATGACTTGCCTAAGGTACCTAGATGATTTAATAGCTAAACTAGGATTAGAATTCACTGTCTCCCTGTTTTTAATCTAGTGCTTTAACCACAGCACCAAAGTACTTGCCATCCCTACAATATTGGTCAATAAAACTGGAGTGCTAGTTTTACCTCAAGGCAAAATTTTCTCTGTGAATCCTGAATAAAGTTTACATGTGTACTGGATTATCTGCTAAACCCAGATGTGCTTATTCAATAAAATTTAAATAAAGTCATTTAAAAGTGGTTTGTGAACATGACAGTGTATCAAATATGAAAGTGATTTGTAGAGATGTAGTGTTGAAAGAACCAGTTATTTGTCATAACCTTTGCTTTTTATTTTATGGATGGTGCTATAGCAATTTCTCTCAATATTATCAAGTTAATATAACATGCAAGTAATAATAGGTTTTACTTTATTGTGTGAATCTATTGTGGACTGTAAACTATGACTTATGATAAAATGATGTACAACAGCTACTGATTTAGATAGTCATGTAGTTTAATAGATTGCAAAATACCATACTAGAATTTTTCTTCTACAACAGGGCTGTCAAACTTGTGGCCTATATATGCGTTATATGCTGTCCCCCACCCACTCGGTTTAGCGAAGTGGGAAAAAGTTGTGATGCCGCGAGTTTGACACCCTGTTCTACAACATTCTGTCAAGTGAACAGCACTAGCTTCATTGAAGCTTGCGCATAAATACTTTTACATTAATTTCAAACCAAACTCTTTTTTAATGAAGAAGAATGTAAAGTACTGTTTTATGAACCACTCTCTCAGCCCTGAAATAAAGAAATCTTACAGGAAAAGCCAACAAACAGATTCCACAAATGCACAATCTAATACTACTTTGTAATTTGTATGGACTTTCATGGAAATTTAATTGCATATTCTTGTGTATGACATAATTCAGAAAATAATGTTAACTTTAGACAAAATTATTACCATGGTTGGTAGTATAATTACTTTCAACATGGGTGGAACCTGATATTCATTTTAGTAAATCTCACTGCTTCAAGTTACAGCCCCAATCTTTAGCAATTTACAATCTAGTCTGAAAAAATTAATAATTATAAAAATTATGCAAACTTATCTAACATTTAATAATGATTACCATCTTAAATTTCAGATTTTCGATGTAGAGAGAGAGGTAATTGTCATGAAATGGTTAATAAATCAAGTAGCTGGGCTGGGAAGATAAAAGTTGTTAAAAGTTATTGCCAGAGCTAATTATGATGGTACTTCTTTAGAATAGAATAGAATTCTTTATTGGCCAAGTGTGATTGTACACAAGAGGAATTCGTCTCTCAGTCTACATACAATCAACAAATGATAAATCATAGTCATAAAATACAATCATCATAAATCATAAGATCACAGCAGTGATAGCAAACAACATAAGTGACAACTCAGTGATAGCAAACAACATAAATTATAATAGGATATTAAATAAAGGCAATCAACATAATCATGAGATACAAACAACAAAATTATAGTCATAATAAGCTAAGAAAATAGGTAATAGATAAGATGAAAAGATGAAAAGGATAATAGATAATATAGTCCTACTAGGTCACAGGTGTGTCAAATTGCGGCATCCCATTGTCATCGTGACATTTCACTACATTTTTTCCATTCATGAAGATGGGGCAGGCATGGCCTGTGCATGATGCATCTGGCCCACAGACTGCCAGTTTGACCACTATATTGGGTGGTTTGACATTCTAGGGTATAATTTCCAGTGTTGTGGGAATTAGTTGTGTAGGGATGGTGTCTTTGTGCAGCATACTTTCATACACCCCCACAACTCTCATGATTCTATGCCTTTTGCTCCAGAGAGGCCAGCTAAGATGCCTCATGTACTTAATCTCTTCTTCTATCTTCCTGTCTCTGTCCCTTATCATTTAGTTATTGACAATATAATATGTAACTAGGAGTTAGTTGATTGGACTATCCAATGAGTAAACTGTGATTAAACATCAAATGATGAAGAATAGCTTATGCATGTAACAAGGAATATAAAAAGCAATAAACATAATGAAAGTCAGATCAGCTTCTGTTCAAGACATGCCTGTGACTGCTTCTTAGCGCCCCACATAGTTGTTCAGCAGAATGATAGCATTGGAGGGGAACTGTCTTTGTCTCTGGTTGTTTTGGCGTGCAATGCCCTTCTTCCCTATCTTGAGGGAAGATGAAACAATTTATGTTCAGGATGTGTGGGGTCTATAGATATTTTCACAGTTCTCTTTCAGGCTTGTGCAGTATAAAGGTCTTCAATGGAAGGTGGACTGGTTGCAATTATTTTTTCTGAAATCCTAACTGTCCGTTGAAGTTTGTGTCTGTCTTGTTTGGTTGCTGTGCCAAACCCGATAGTTACATAGGTACAAATGACAGACTCAGTAATTCCTTTGTAGAACTGTATCAGCAGCTTCTTGCACAGTCTGAACTTTTTAAGTAGATGCAGGAAGAACATTCTTTGTTGTGCTTTTTTGATGACGTTTTTGATGTTAGGTGTCCATTTTAAGTCCTGGAGTATTATAGATACTTTGAAAGTCTTTACTGTTGCTACTGTGTTGTCTAGTATTGCAAGAGGTGGTAGAATAGGAAGACTTCACCTAAAATCTACTATCATCTCTACAGTTTTATGTGTGTTCAGTTCAAGACTGTTCTGGCTGTACCACAAGGCTAGTTGTTCAACCTCCCGTCTGTATGCAGATTTGTCATTGTCCCTAATACGACCAATCGCTGTTGTATTACCTGGTAACTTCAGTACTTTAACAGAAAGATCCTTTGAGTTGTAGTCATTTAGAGCAGGGGTGTCAAACTGGAGGCCCACAGGCTGGATGCATCATGCTCAGGCTATGCCCACCCCAGTTCCATAAAGGGAAAAAATGTTGTGATACATGACATGACAGCAATGTGTTGTGGCAAGTTTGACATAGAAATAGAGTAATGTATCTGTGGCATAAGAGAAAAGAGTAAAGTATAGACTTGTAGTGCAATATTAATGCAATATCAGTGGTTTTCAATTGTATAGAATGTGAAGGATGTGTGCCTGTGTTTTATTTTTGTGGTTATAATGTACCCTGAAGATGGCATTTAATTTCATTGTACGAGGTGCAATGACAATAAAGTAAACTAAAGTAAACTAATGGAGAGACCACATAGTCCTAGGGAGCATCTGGTCTAATTGTATAAGTATCTGATGGATTTTGTCTAGCTTCACCTGATCCTTCCTATCTGTTAGAAAGCTTATGATCCACTAACAAGTGTGGTCAGGCACAGCTAGCTGAGTCAGTTTAGTGAGAAGAATATCTGGAATGATGGTATTGAATACTCCTTGTAGATTCAAGATGCTGTAAGATGTAGTACATATTAACAACATCATCTGCTGATCTAGTCGCTCAGTAGGAAAATTGTAAGGGGTCTAACAGCAGATCTGTGGTGGTTTTTAGGTGGGCCAGCACTAGCCTTTCAAAGGTTTTCGTAATTACAGATTCTTCATCCTACATATATGTCATAGTACCGATCCTAGAGGGAATAGTCAGCTGGAGATAATTAAATGAAAGAAACAAAATTCAGAATTCAACTATGCTGGCAAAAACATTTCTTCAGATTATCAGGGGAAGAAATCAGGACAGATTGGGATGTTTTTTTGCTTTTTCCAAACAGTCAAACTAGAAGCAGGGTGAGGTTTGACCTTGCACAGTGTGTGTAGGCTGTCACAGAAAATTTAAAAAATTGACAACATTACCTGATATAAAGGGGATTGGTTGGAAAGTGGAACAAGTTGGAATTCATTCTCTCAGGGAGTGAAAAGTACATGGCCACCCAAAAGAAAAGAACAATGCTTTTAAACTTAGGTGTGGACTTGGAAGGGACAACTAAGTCCACGGCCACCCAAGCTTCAAGCATTATCCAGAGGACATTAGCAGTGAGAATGAGACTCTTGGGTATAGCAGCTGGGAATGTACACCCACACCATCCAGTTCAGGGGCCTCAACACAACTCACAAAACATAAGCTTGCCCTATTCTCTAGTTTGGGGGACGAGAAGAACATTTTTCACTACAAGCAATTTCTCTGTAAGCATTAAAGCTGTGATCAAACGAGAGCCCAAGTTTTATACTAGAGAAAGCCATTTTATCAGAAAAGGACAGAGTTTCAACGATAAGAAAAAGTCTGCCAAAAGTCTATTAGCTAACAAATGTGGGAAGTTAGGGCCCTGAATATGAATTTTAGTAGGAAGAGAAATGGTTTCCTATGTGCAGCTAGAGATTAAGCTGGGGTTTTGTTTTTGTTTTGTAAGTACATATGGCTTCTTGATTTCATTACAGTAGTACAGTTTGGTTATCTAATCTTCTATTTGCTTCGGAATGTTGAGCGGAGTGTTTTCTCAACATCCCTGTTATGAAGCCTTGATAGCCTCTCTAAATATTGGACAATTTTATTTTGTATTCTCCCCTACTCTCATCAAAATAGTGGCTAATAATAAAATTCAGAGTTCTTGTTAACACACTTTGACATTTAATAACTGAAAACTCATTTTAAAAACTCACATTCATACAAAACAAAAACCGCCCAAAGTACTAAAATATAATTCTGCAACAGTTCAGTTTACAAGCTGAACTGAAAACATCTTTACCTGCCTGCAGAAATTCAGTGACTTTAGAAATTTGCAGAACCTAGAAGCAACCAGCAAAAGATCTATTTTCAGATTTCTGACAAACATGCCTTGAACAGTGATGGGGCACAGAAAGAACCCTGAAGCTTCTGTTTCTTCATATGGTTGAGAACAGTCTTCAGTATAGGGCTTTTTAGATTATAAACAGGGCCCAGAATTGTATTTGTACTCAACAAACTTGTTCCATCAAGGAAATTTCAGATCTTGGTAATTGGTCCTACTCAGGAATCTGCAGCATTCTAGACCAGATGAAATTTCTAAGCACTTCTGAGTGGGTTGTGGCTCAGTTTAAAATGTCATTCATCTGTAGCTGAGCTGGCAGAAAACTATCACATTAAAATTTGCTGTCCTCGGTAACAATCTCCAGCCCACTTCGACAATTTACATTCTGGCTTGTGGTACCTTGGTTTCAGGTATACAAAGACATGTCCAACGAAGCCATTTGCTAAATGCTTTGACTTTCACTGCTTTCCCCCTTTCCTAATATCACTAGTCAGTGGGAAACCATTGTTCTGACAGGTTTAGCCGTCTCTCAAAGCCCACTAGTCCCTAGACTTCTCCAGAAAGCTAATCAAATGAGGGTCTGCCCAATAAAGCAGGAGGATTGTCCTATTTAATAGGAATTTATCCCAGCCAATCAGATGTTTAAGAGTTGGAAGAGCTGCTAATATTGCAGCAACTATATCCTACTCTATCCTCACCCACCATCCCAAAAAGATGAATCAGAATAGAGTGCTTTGGATGAAATGGAAAGGGCAAATACAGTGCAAACATGAAGGGATCAACAGATGGTAAGAAATCATCCTCCCTCCCCTAACCCCCTCACCCAGCTTAAATGGGTTATGGTATTCCAAACAGGCTGTCAGCAAGACCAATCTAAGAATACATGAATCCAGGAATGAATTTAAGAGTTCCTTTTTCAAATGCAAATGAGAAGATTCCAGGGAGTTTAACTAATATAACACAGATTCAATTCCAGGTCTACTTAGTCATGACCAGAACCACTTGGAATGAATTACTCTTCAGTTATGTTTCCCTGATCCAATCCATTTGTAATATCATAATAAATTAGACCTTTAACAGCTTCTGTAGATTTAGATAGAGACAGAATCCTATATGATCAACGTATGCATGACATAGAATCTGAGAACTTCAGAAAATGCTGCAGCATTTTTAAACTGTATGGGAGTACCATAGTTTAAGGCAGGGGTAGGGAACCTTGGCTCTTTCATGACTCATGGACTTCAACTCCCAGAATTCCTGAGCCAGTCATGCTGGCTCAGGAAATCTGGGAGTTGAAGTCCATGAGTCATGAAAGAGCCATGGTTCCCTACCCCTGGTTTAAGGAGTACCGTATTAAACAAGATCTCTCCAAATTATAATTTAAATGCTGTTAGGCAATGGTTGTGATTCTGTCTGATTTTATATGGGATTGGAAAAAAGCATTTTTGTGCTCCAGTTAATAAATAATCCTCACAGTACAAGGAAGGTTGGGTTAGGAAGTATTTGAAGTGAAAAAAAAAATTCTTCTTAGTATAGTCATTTAACTATATTTCGTTGCAATAGGCAAAACTCTGTGGATTTAAATTTATAGTAAGTTATAATGTGGCTTGATTCTGGTTTAAAACAATGTGTAACTAGTCCTTGGAATATGTCAGCAGTGATTTATGGCTTAGCCTAATGTGTGAACCAGGCCACTGTGACTTCCACAAACCATAACCTAGTGCTATGTGTAAACACATAGAATAGCACTCATATATAGGAAGACAATTGACTGACCGATGCTGTGTATTAAATATGTATCTGGGGAAGGTGGCCTTTCTCTTTTAATGAGGAGAGGTTAGTACCTTCAGGTCCAGAGCAGCCTTCCTCTTATACCTCAATTGCAGATGCCACATCTGCAGAAGTGCTCAAAGCCAGACAAGCCAGTTGTATTGTGGGAATCTGTTCACAGATTGCAGTGTTGTTTTTTTAGCTAACAAGCAATTCCATGGAAATGCCTTGATGATCAGGGGAATTGCATTAAAGGAAACAGTATAGAAAGAAATCCTGTCTTCTTAAACTGTTTTAGATCTAAATTATACAGCACCTCATTGCTCTTAACCCTGATTATAGATCTCTTGAATGACATCTTCTCTGATTCCCAAATAATGTGAACATTTACATACTGAACATAAAGGTCAAAAAGTAAGAAACATTGTGTGGCTTGTATAATTGTACAATTTCAGAACTTTTTTCTTTTTTTTTCTTTCAATTACTGAAAATATGAACAATTTGGGGTTCTGGGTCTTTTCACTTCTTGCATCTCACCACAGCATAAACATGCTTTAATGATATCTTTTTAAGCCAAACTCCATGATGCTGTTTTCATACATAGTCAATAAATAAAGCAGGATTAAGCTATCTGTAAATATCAGTGCTAAAAAAATTCCCCCCTTAAACCAGCTTAATTCAAGGCATATCAAATCTGTTAAGTTTTGTCATTAACTCTTTTGTAGCAAAGACAGTTGAATGGTGAATTGAAATAAGTAGTAGAGGCAGTCTAGGAATTCTCAATGGGAACATCACATTTCATACTGCATAGTCTTACTGACTCAAGGTTGAATGGGTGGCATCTTAACACAGTATGTTTGAGATAGATAGATAAACATTCATGGAGACCACAGGGACATGAGCTACCAATTTGTAATCCCTAGTTTATAGTATTTTACTACTGTGGCTGCCAGCTAAAAGGAATAGCTAATATACTTATGGATAAATCCAGAGGTGCCCACCAAGTTCCTATACCCCATGATACTTGCTAGATGGAGAGAAAGATAGGCTCATGTGTATACAAAGTAAGGAACCAGAATGCTACAAAGCACAAGTTTCCATCCTTATTTCCAGGAACACTTCTAGTCCTGAAGTGGATCCCATATCTTTTTTGGAAAATAAAAATGGAGCCTACCTGTAGACCAGTGCTTTATTTGGAAGTATGCCTGCCTACCCGGGAAAGAGACAGAAGTAAACAAGGATCTTATGGTATGCCACTTGATGCTTCCTTCAGCTTGATGTGAAGCCATTGAAGTATACTTGTCTGTAGTTATATAATGCAGACTAGACTAGACCAACCGAGATCTTCCATTAATCCCAGGATCTTCTAAGATAATGGAGACTTAATTAAATTGCTTTGCTGAAGTTAAGTACACTATGTCTGCTACAGTCAACAAAAATGGACATTCTGTGAAAAAAGATTAGCTTGACCTGACTTACTCTTGATAAACCCCTGCTGTCTCCTGCCAAGTAGTGCATTCTTTTCTAAACTCTTACAAACAGTCTGCTTAATAATCTATTCCAGTTTTGCCCAGTGTCAACACAAGGCTAACTAAGTGCTTTTTAATGTCCTTTTTGAAAATAGGAAGAATATTTTCCCTTCTCTGTTCTCCTGGCACTACACCCATCTTCCATGATTTCTAAAAAAACACAGAAAAATGCTTCAAGATAACATCCACTCTCAAGCCACAATCTGTCTAGTCTTAGGAAGAAAACTAGCAACACAGGGATTGAGAAGTTCTGTGCCAGCACCCTCACTTCTTACTATCGTACTATCTTCTTCTAGCAGGAAGAGCACTCCTTTTTCCACATTTTAGCTGATAGGACTGATCTGCATTGCCAAGTTGCCCATTTGGAGAGCCAGAATAACAAACCATTTCTGGATAGCAAGACTGGACAAAATAGTCAGTGGTCTCTGCTTTGCATTGTGGACCTTGATGATTTTTTTTAAAAATGCAGGTTTACCAAGGCAGCGGTGAGTTTCCCTCTCACCCCAATTTACTGACACGAGTATCAGATAGAAAGGGTGAATCATTCTCCTTATTTCTCTGCCATTTTTAAAAAGCTAAAGTCAAATTAAATACAAAAAGAGAAGGATAGGAAGAGGCAAAGAACCTATATTTTGGATCACCATTTCTGTTCCTTGCATATAATCTCTATTCAAATTGAGATGGGATCTGGCAATTAAATGAAAGAAAGGAAAAGGAATATGAGTGCGTAAGGAAAGTGTGTAAATCTGGCTGAATGGAAAGTTCCAAATTTTCTCTTTGGACTTGGTTATATAAATTGTCTTCTAGTAATTGTGTCCTTGACTACCAAGGCTGCAGAAGAGAATTGAGCCCTCTTGTCCAAACTATGTTGCTTCTGTTCTGGAAATGTTATTTCCTTGCCTAACGTTCCAGCTTAATCCCAGTGGCTGCAGAAAAGAGGAAAAATAATTAAAGAAAAAGAAAAAGGGAGTCAGTCAGATGGGCATAGTAGCTGGGAAATTACCAAAAGGCAGCAGCTGGGTAATCCACAGTCTGTGTTGAATATTTGTTGAATATTTATTGATACATTCCAATCTAGATAGAATTTCCTTCAGCTGGTTTAGTACCCAGCCATCATCAGCCTAGAACAGGGGTGGGCAATTATGGCTCCTTCATGACTCGTGGACATGCTGGCTTAGGAATTCTGGGAGTTGAAGTCCACGAGTCATGAAGGAGCCATAATTGCCCACCCCGGCCTAGAATAGGAGCAGGTGAAAGCTATAGAATGGAACTGAAAAGGCCTTACTGGTGAACCTGAATTCTTGTTATATATACTTTAGTTTTTCTGACTTCCTTTCTACAGATGTTAACTATTTGCTAGCATGCTTAATTGTTCCTCATAAGATATATCCCATAGACCCCTTATCTTAATTGCTTTGCCCTTCACTCTTTCTAGGGTCTGATCTTTTTTTGTATCCTTATATCCTAGAATTGGACACAGTACTCCAAGTATGGACTCACTAGTGCAGTATAAAGTGGTACTATCACTTCTTGTGATCTAAGTCAGCGGTCCCCAACCTTTACGGGGTGGCGACCCGGCTAGGGGGAGGGAAGAGGGGAAATGGACCATGCGAGGGGTAGACTGGCACGCGTACATGCATGCGCATGCCCAGCTCTACTCACGGAAAAAGAGAAGCCTTTAGAGCATGGTTTAATGCTCCTTCAGGCTTTTCAGCACCAAAAGCTTTTGCAAAGGGACAGAGGACCTGAAGCAGTGCGAGATTGTTCCTTTTGTCCATTTGCTTTTTGTGCAGAGAAGAGAAACCTTTGGGGGGGGGGGTGCAGTCTCGTGTTCCTTCAGACTCACCAAGGCTGCCCAACGCTCCAAAAGAGGATCAGGTGTCTTGCGCAGGCAGCCTTGGTGAGTCAGTGAAGCTGAGCAGAGTATACCCGTCCTACTCAGCCTCTGCTCTCACTGCTCTGTTTTTGGAGCATTGAGAACATGTGGCTGGGAGGGGAACAGGGGAACTGGGCCACATGAGTGGTGGGCTGGCACGTCTGGCCACACAGAGGAGAGAATCTTTTGGGGTGCCATTCACGTGCACCAGTGGTTCCCCTGTTCCCTTGAGTGATAAAGGTGATATTCCTGTGGTGTTGATTTCCTGATCTGCTCTACCAGGATGTACTGATATCAGACGTGCCAGGTGAAACTGCCATTCTAAATCTGAAAGGTATTGTATATTCAAGTCCTTATGCTGGTCTTTGTCCAATATATCTAAATTGGAAGGGAATAGGCTATACAATATCTCTGGTTGAGGGTTTTATTCCAATGAGAAGCAGGTTATTCTTTAGTATGAGATATGTGAAACCTAATAGGGTCCAGTTAAGTGTATGACAGTAGCTGGTATGCCTTCTTGGTACCCTCGTGGTAACCTCTTCTGTTTTCTGTATCTCTCAGTTCAGCTCCTACAGCTGAACAATACAGCTACAATAGTGCCCTAAACTCACCTTCTCCCTCCCCCCTTTTTTTCTTATTGGAATGGTGCATTATTTTACTTCTAGTATTTTATTTCAGAGTTCCCAAATCTTGTTTTTCATTCAATAACGTTACACTATTGTTTATCCAGTGTACGTTTACTAATGGAATACCTTCTAAATCTTTTCAGTCTGCTTTTCACTTGTTTTACACTAATCTTGTTTGATAGGTTCCGGACATAATTAAAGCTGGTTTGGGGGTTAGTTTCTCCATCTATATTTTTAATGATGCTTCTCCAAATTTGAATCCTGTTGTGAACCTTCTTAATTATACCAGACCATTTATAAAGCGCTCTTCAATGCACCAACAAAGATTACTTTTGTTTTCCTATCATTGTGCTACTCTTACCTAAGAATGACTGGGAAACTACTTAAATTGCTGTTTCTCATTTGTTAACAGTTCTCAGCTTGGGGAATATATAAAAGGGAACATGTACATTACATTCCTGGGTGGTACTTTGCTGTCAGCCCAACTTGAACTCTGTGTGGAGCCTGAACTCCATCATCACAGTGGGACTTACATGACTCAGTCCAGTGAGGTAGGGCGAGCTTTTATTGGCAGCCACGTAAAGGAGAACTGTTTCAACCTTCCCGTCCTACTGTGGCTGAGCTGAGATAGAGTTAACAAAATGAGAGCTGTGCAACTGTTGATTCAAGTGTTTAAGCTACTCTGGACTGCTTCAAAAATACAGTATGTCTTATACATGTACTTATTAGGGTGTTAACACTTCAAAAGGAATCTTAAAACTCCACTCACACCAAACATGTGTAAATAACTTCAACGTACAGGACTTCCATAAATATACCACAGTAGAGGTCAAGTAGAATGGATAATTTGAGGGAGGGTGATATTTAGGCCTCCCAGCTACAGATGTTAAAAACCATGGGCCCTTGGCCAAAGCTCAGTAGGTCTTCCACGCACTTAAAAGGCCCCCATGTTGTTATCTCAAGGATACTGTTGATTGAAATGAGGCCACGGCATTAATCTATTTAGTTTGGAAGCATCTCTTAATTGTCAGTTCGGCAACAGATTAAATGACATTTGACTTTAAACTATGAATATGGGTAGAGATTTGATTAAAATGTCAAAATTAAGTTAGGGCAGCTTGGATTCACAAACACAACCACTTGCTAAAATAAGGTGCAGAGCCTGTCTTACTGAATAGGCTTTTGCAAAGGCTAAAGTAATATTTCCACATGGTTTTAGATTTCTAATTGAAGCCTTTCGCACGCTGAATTTTCAGTTATGGAAATGTGTGACCATATAAAGAATTCCCGCTCGTGGTAATAAAGATGTAGGATGGATAATTAATAGTAGAAATCACTGGTTTATTTTTAAACCTGTATGATAGAAAAATGATATGAAGTAAAAATACAATTATACGATCATATCATAAATTATGTAATATCCATTGCTATTATATGATAGATAATAAAGAGCAACCTCTTTATCCCAGGCAATTTGGTTCATGATAAAAATTGTGCAATTCCCAGGCAATTATATTTATTTTCCTGATATGTATTCTTTAAGAAACAATATTCAAAATATCTCTTCTATCGCTCTTTTCCTAGCTTTATTGGTTTTCTTGCAGTGAGCTTTTTAGTACAGCATATAATAAAAACGAAAGTTTGTTCAGTTGGTAATTTTAAATGAAACAAACCTCAGATACATCAGTGTATATATGGTATATGAAACAGGAGTTATCCTGATTACAAAGCAATTCTAGAGGACAAATTCAGACATAATGTTTTGCCAAGGTGTCCTATAGATATGAATAGTATAAATCTAGAAATTCCAAATGTTGTTTCATATCCTTGCTAATATTGCAGTATTTTATTGTGTTTATATTATAGTTCATTATATTTAATGTTTTGAAACATCTTAAGCATCGTTTTTCCCAAAAAGACAGGAATGTTCTACAAATTCTATAAAGAAAAAAATAATCAATTAGCTGAAAATAATAATCTTGAATCTCTATATCATTTACAATTTATCCTTGAATATTTTTTTTGTTATGCTCTACTTACACCTTGGGAAAAGAATTATGGCATGCAGCTTCATTGATTAAAACTGGATCACTTTATTAACCTAAAGATTGAATTGACACTTACTAAGCTATGGTTTGTTTTAAATATGACTTGTTGGAAAATTATAGTGGCTTGTTTTAGATCTAATACTGAACTACAGTTTTCCAGTTATAACAGCTGTAGGACATACAGGCAATTTACCACAGCTCATTTAGTGACTGTTCAAAGTTAAAACGGCACTGAAAAAGGCAACTTGTGACCATTTTCCACATTTATGACCTTGCAGCATCCCCATGTTCATGTGATCAAAATTCAGACACTTAGAAATTGATTCATACTTATGACTTGCAATGCCTTGGAATCATGTGGTTGCCTTTTGAGACCTTCTGACAAGCAAAATCAATGGGGAAGCCAGATTCATTTAAGAACCAGGCTTAACAACTGCAGTAATTTACTTAACAGCTGTGGCAGGAAAGATTGTAAAATGGGACAAAATTCACTTAACATTCTTGCTTAGCAATAGAAATGTGGGGCTCAATTGTGGTCATAAGTTGAGGACTACCTATTTTAGGCCCAAACCATCATGAATAAAGCCTACATGCAGAGTTGCAGTGGAGGTGAAATTCAGCAGGTTCTAGCATGTTCGCTAGAACCAGTAGTAGATTTTCTAAGCAGTTCAGAGAACCGGTTGTTAGAAGAAATCTCCTTTTGGTTTTTTCCACTTTACAGGATTAATCCTGTAAGGAAGGTGGTAAAAAAACCATTCTGATGTTGTTTCTAGTCTAATCCTAGTCTAATCTTTATTGCCCTGCTTACGGAAACTGCCCACCCAGTCACATGACACACCCCCAGCCACGCCCACCAAGCCACACCCACAGAACCGGTAGTAAAAAAAATTGAATTCCATCGCTGAGTTGCAATAGAATCTTTAGAGATAATTAATTCCTCATTGTGCCTTTCTATAGCTCAATGCTTGGATTTTTTTCCTTCTAATCTAATGGCTACCAGCTTATCCAGACCAATGACTCAAGTTAAAAAAAAATGGTATTTGAGCACAGATTAAACATCTCACTTGGGATTTGGCTGAAGGACCACCTACCTTTCCATGGAACTTTCCATTTGTTAAATTACTCAAGTTGTCTCTGTAGATTAGATCCATTGTGACTAAAAACTGGTCTAGACTGGACTGCCCTGCTTATAGACTTGTAAGTGAGGATTAAGGTGAATTCTTTTTTTGTCCTAATTTGTTTATTCACATGAATTATTTAAAATATTGCCTTGGTTGGAATTTACTGTCAGTGGGGTTTTTTTTAACTATTCTTTAGCTTGATTTACATTAATTATGCTATATTTATGTAAAAATAGTTATTTCACAGAACAGAATATATGTATGAATAAATTTAAAACTAAATCATAGGAGTTAAACTTTAAGAATTAATTCCAAAGGTGTGACTCAGCTTATCTGAAGGTCAGAAAATATTATAAATACACCAGACTTTAAAAGTTGGAGGCCGAAGTTTTGTATTTTCTTAGGAAACAAGAATGAGGGAGTGTGAAATAAAGCTTATAAACACAGATAGGATTTTTTTTTTCCCTTGCAGGCCATTTCCAGCAATTCAGTGCAAATTACAATTCCTTAAAATCATTGGTGTTTTCAATTTTATACTGACGAATTCTAAGATTCTACTTGGACTGGATGGGGTTCCACACAAGAGTAAAAGAAGAAGAAGAAATGCCCTGAATGCAACAAGGTCTCCCATAACAATTTCTCTGATTTTTGTCTTTGTTGGCTGATATTCAAAAGCCACCATCCCAGGGAAGAAAAGAGGGTTCATTCTCATGACAATTTGTCAAACTATGTATGCCTGGGCAGATTGCAGAAGTTCTAGGAGTTCTGTTTGTTTGTTTTTAAAACTAACGTTTTCCACAGCCTGAAAAATTTTGAAACCCATTGGCATTTAGAACAGGGGTGTCAAACTCAAGACCTGGAGGCTGGATGCAACCCATGGGATACTTATATCTGGCCCACAGGGCCACCCTGGAAACAGCAAAAGACTGGCCAGTGATGCCTCTGCCAGAAAGATGGAGCTCGCAAGGGCTACGAGTGACCCTCCCAAGCTCTGTTTCACTGGCAGAGCCATCACAAGCAAAAATGGAGCTCAGGACCCCATTTTTGCTGGCAGAGAGCTCAGGCTACTACAGGCACGCCCAACATGAGTCATATTGAGCTGGCCACGCCCACCCTGGTCACACCCACCCCAGCCTCCAGAGGTCAAACACAACCCTGATGCGGCCCTCGATGAAATCGAGTTTGACACCCCTGATTTAGAAGAATGCTAATTTAGTGGAGAAAGAGCACATCACAATAATGGTAGTTTAAATGGATCACCAGTACAGTGCAATATAGTTCTGTTTTAATATTTGTTTAATATTTTGCCTAGACAAATGACTTAGTGTTCTGTACGCGTAGTATAACACTATGGCTTAGCCTTAGACAAAACAAATCATAAATAAAAAGAGAATCTTCATTTCTGTTAAACAACTGATAACTGCATGGAAAAGCTTGTGCTTCTCTGAGGCAACTAAGTGAATAATTCAAAATACTGGATAATTCCCAATGGATTTCAAATATAACATTGAATATAATTCAAAAAGAAGCAATGTGCTGAATTATGCTGCCCAATTCTGGAACTGATCACACTGAAATATGTTCCACTGTGTCCTCAACATAAAGTTACAGTTGGATCCAGGCCCCCAGACCTTGAATTCAACACCCTGGTCTAATGCATCAGTACACTAATACAGGTAGTCCTTGACTTACAACAGTTCATTTAGTGACCATTCAAAGTTACAACAGCATTGAAAGAAGTGATTTATGACTGTGTTTCACAGTTACAACCTTTGCAGCATTCTCCATGATCATGTGATCAAAATTCAGATGCTTGGCAACTGGTTCCTACTTATGACCGTTGCAGCGTTCCAGGCTCATGTTATCACTTTTTGCAATCATCTGACTCAACAGGGAAGCCAAATTCACTTAACAACCAGATTATCAGATTACTGATTTATCACTTAACAATTGTGGCATGAAAGGTTGTAAAATGGGGCAAAACTCACTTAACACATTCTCATTTAACAACATAAATTTTGGGCTCAGTTGTGGTTGTAAATGGAAGACTACCCAGAGGTGAAATTCAGCACGTCCTAGCAGGTTTGCTAGAACTGGTAGTAAATTTTCTCAGCAGTTCAGAGAACCGGTTGTTAGAAGATATCTCCTTTTGTTTTTTTCCACTTTACAGGATTAATCCAGTAAAGAACGCAGGAAAAAAAACATTCCGGTGTTGTTTCTAGCCTAATCTTTGTTGTCCTGCTTACAGAAACTGCCCTCCCAGTCACATGACCCCCAGCCACACCCACCAAGTCACGCCCACAGAATGGGTAGTAAAAAAATTTGAATTACACCGCTGGGACTACCTATATATCATTTTAGATTAGATTCCAAAAAGTTGCTTTGGAGTGTGAGGATGTCAATGTAGCAGCTGTCTGTAACTCTGTAAGATAAATTATGTTGTTTCCAGAAATCTAAACAATCCTGGGAATAATGTTGATAAGCTCCCTGTGCCAATATAGTGCTTTAGTCTGTGCCTGTGCAGGTTCTGAAACATATTTCTGAAACTGAAACTAAAACATATAGTTGTACAAGGATTTATTTCTTCTATCACCATTTCTAAATAACTCATTCATGATAATGTCTTTTGAGTTGCAACTGTACCATAATAGATACACAATTAAAAATATTATTATTGACTGCTGTTTTCTTAAATCATTATGAATTAATTGTCCCCCTTCAGAACAGATTACTGTAGGCTAAAAAGCGAAAACTATGCAGAACAAAGTAAATTATATCTTTAACAATGTCATGAGACAGACCAATCAAAATTCATTGTGAGTCATACAGGGAATTGTGGACTACCACTGATTTGCAAATGAGAATTTCACAGTGATGTGAAATGATGATTAGAGCAAGGACTGCCTACCCAATCAGTCCTTCAAAACAGAACATTCCTTCCTTCCAAAAGAGATTTTACCTGAGCAGCAAATTCATATTCCTGATTTCTTTCCTACAACTTACCTCTCTGCTTTTTGGCTTCTTCTTTTAGGCTAAATGCTTCATTAGTCTTAAAATTCTCTTTCTCCATGGTTCCACTTTTTGGCTCACCTCAAAGTACTGTCAGTTATTTTACCCAGATAAACACACCACAAATATTATGAATCCAAAGCAATATTCTTTTACTTAACAGATTTCTTCATTAGTTTAATTAGCAAAAGTCACCAAATACAGCTCACACAAAACATAAGCACACACTGCAACACCTCAAAAGTTAGAAAGTTCTTCCAAAATAATATACTCAACGATGTGGAATCCTAGGAATAATAAAACAACTCTTTCAAGGAAATAGTAGGACAAATGAATGGGTCTTTAGATAGTTCTTAAAGTTTGGTCGTTTGATGAAGTCCAGATGTTCAGACATTTTCTATCTGAAGGAATCAAATGTATGTTAAGAAAAATGAAGATGATTAACATAAAAGGTGATACCACCATTTTTAAGATTCATGCAATACATATTAAAGGAGGCACGCCAATGATTGTACCCAATGCCTTGACTTTTTTGAAACCCTGCTACAGATGTCCTTGTCCGCACACAAGGACATCTTAAAAAATTCTGTTTTGTTCATAAACCAAGATGCATTCAAAGGAGGGCAAGAAAAAGAACAACCCCAGTTCCTGATCTTCAAGATCAGGTAGGATAATATGGGTGAAAAATGATTCAGATAACTTGATCCTAAACAGTTAAAGGGAAGAAGGTAGACAGGCATAGTGAAATGGACTTGGAAATGAACCTAGTAATCCCGGCACCTATGGCAGTGTGGGTGTCACTCCCATCAACAGTTAGGCAGATTAGTTGTCTAAACTGAATAACTCTAGCCACAGGGGTTGCAAGCCAGTGACTTCTGTGCCAGTCCCAAGCCCAGATAGAGAGGGTTGCATCAGGAAGGGCATCCGGCGTAAACATTTGCCAAATTTTAAACATGCGACTCATCAATGTGAATTTCACACCAGATCGGTCGAGGCTCGGTTGTTAGGTGGAAACAGATGATGCGCTATGGCAACCCCTTACGGGAACAGTGGAAATAAAAAGAAGACATTGCCTAATCTGAATCTGAATCAGTCAACCCAAATCAGACAGAAATCCAAGACTGTCATAGATGGCAGCAAGGAGATCCAGAAAATAAATTATTTTTTGTGATCATTCAGAGTTTGGCAGTTAGGACATGGTAGTTGGTCCTGAGTGTCACACTAAAACTTATTCCATCTTTAACCTATTAATTTAAGACAAACTATGGGCTTGATATCCCAAGAGAAATCTATTTTTTTTTCCAGAAATTGATAAAATTATTTTAGGCTATAATCTTTAGTAACAGATTTTATAAAATATACGCAAACTGAACAAAGAAAGAATGCATACAAAATAAATTTCCTAATAAAACTCTATTAATTTCACCCTAAATTATAGCTATAATAAATGTTAAAACTATGCTTAAACATACATTGAGAAATAGTAAATTGTCAGATGAGGGGGAAAAAAATCAAATGTAGTCTGGGAAATGTACTTTTAAGAAAAGTATAATTCATGCCATTATATAGGTTTGACACAATTCGTATGGGTTTAGGATAGACTGTCAACATAAGCCTTAATTAGATTGCCCTTTGTTGCTTTAAATCAAGGTTCTTCATATTATTTAAACATAGTGTCTCCGTTTAATATTCAGAATGTCAAAATAAATAACATTAGGATTAGAAGAAAAATAAATTTATCCTGTTAGACTTCAAATCTTAAAATACTCAAACAATCTTAATTTTATTTTGTACATGGGCAAGAATCTATTCTCTAAAACCGGATTATTTTAATATAACGGTGAGGTTAATAATTCTATAATTGTTTAGTCCCTGTCTTATTTATACGATTGAAAATCTATGCATACTTTTATTATGAGTCACACTAAAATACAGAGCCCAGATGTGAGCTCTGCGGTTTTGAGGTTTTATATTATGGCAATCTACAACTCACATTAACATAAGTATCCATAGCTCGATTAATTATTTTTCTTAAATGCACAAATTAAGGAAAATAAGTATTTGGACTTAGGAACGACACAACACTTATTAATCATTGTTTTGAATTTCAGTCAGAATATGCTTCCTGGAGCAGTGTAACAAGAGAACGGCCAAAAGAATAATGGATAGATAAACTATCCATTTATTTCAATCCTGTGGTTTTTAAATATTATTTTAAAGAAGTAAGTCAATCCTTATCAATTAATATTAATCCTCCTAAAATCGTCACAAATATCTCCAGATATAACTAAGCCATAACATATTTTTTATATAAATAAAAATATGTGAAGTGCATCTATTGTCAGAAGTACACTGGTAAACATAGTGTACAGTACCCCTTTAATACAGTAAGTTTTTAAATAAATTTGCCAAGTATCTTGTTATATAGAATAGAGTCTAATAATTGCAGTGCACTAACTGCATATTATACAAAAATATAATTTGTAAAAAACTTGAAGGTGTAGTAACTATATTATGAAAAGGGCATCAAGATGTAAAACAGCAACCATTTTATATAGCGTCTGACATGCAAAAGAGAGTTACCTGAACCTAGATAGCAAAAATGGAAAATTTTGTCATGCCATTCTATCATGTCACATGATTATTTCAACCCTGTTTAAGCGTTAATTAATCAGTTTCTTCTAGGATGTGTTGCATGTTCAGATCATATTACTGTTTACATACTAATGACCATAAATGGGTTATAAAACCATATTCTGGATTATAGCCAGCCATCAAGTCAGTTTTCATTTATATCACCATATTTTAAAAATACCAAAGCAGCCGACCTGTATACATACACGAATGAATGTAATTTTCAAGGTCACACGTCATTGTAATCACAAGCTAGAGAACGTTCCATAAATTGAGATACTTTATTTATTTCCACAGATACAAATTAAGATTAAAAACTTGCTTGATCAAATATTATGGAAACTGAGATTACTTTGTCGGAAATAATGCAAGAACCTACCTAGGCAATGAGGGATGGAACTTTTTTTTTTTAAGTTCCAAACTTAAAAACCACACTCAGGAGCAGCTGGGGAAAACACCTCACTGATTCTAAGAAGAAAGGGAGGTACAGTACTGATATATAGCAATAATAAAGATCATTTTTGTGATTATGAAAATGACATTTAGGCTTCGTGCAAACGGCATGGCTGGGAACAACTAACCCAACCTCGATTTAAATGAACGAATCAACCAAGTGGAGCTTCTTGGTCCTCTAAGTCATGGTTATCCCAAATGTCCAATTGGACTGTTTTTCCTTGAAGATGTTTCACTTCTCATCCAAGAAGCTTCTTCAGTTCTGACAGAATTGAAGAAGCTTTTCGAAAAAGCACCTTTGGGACAATCAACCATGGTCGGGCCATGTTATTCTCCCTGTACTTCCACAAAGGAGACTAGGGCTCATCTGTATGTTACATTTGCCCCATCATGAGGACTACCTAGTAGCTTTTTTTCCTTAGGACAGGAATGTACAATGTCCTCAATTCAACTCCAGCTGAGTGCAAAGGTAACCTTTGTCTATATTTTCTCTCCACATCAAAAGTAGTTTGCCACCCCCCCCCCAACTTCTGCCAACACAAGCAGTGCTGTGCGGTCTGTCCGCTATGCTTCATTTGGTTGTAGCATCAATTGGCTTCTGTGGACTTTGGTAGAAACACTGTCTTTCTTCTAGTTAGCAGTTATCGCCCTGTATGAGTTTCATCCTGGGCTGCCATCTCCTTCTGAAGTGACCTTCCCGGGCAGAGCAGTGAAACACTACAGATTTTTAAAAAAACAACAAAACCTGGGTCACTGGGTATGGTGAAGTGCTGAACTCTTCCCTTTGTCAAGTTCACTTACAGGTTTGCCTGTGGAATTGTAACTCTTCCTTCAGGGTGAAATATTGATATAGGCATAATTAATCTGCTTTTTTAAAAATATAAGCCCTACTAACTTATTTTTTAAAATATTTTCCAGGGAAAGGAAGCGAAAAAGGGACTCTGTAATTGTATGAAACCGTCCATCTTCTCAGTATGTTTTTGTTTTGAAATATTGTAATAGATAATATAAAACTTCCTGCCCAAGAATCTATCTGTGTCTGTCTGTCTGTTTCCTTCTTCCCTCCCTCTCTCCCTCCCTCTCCTGTTATCTCTTACAAAAGCCTCGGTGGCGCAGTGGTTAGAGTGCAGTACTGCAGACTACTTCTGCTGACTGCCAGCTGCCAGCAGTTCGATTCTGACCGGCTCAAAGTTGACTCAGCCTTCCCTCCTTCTGAGGACCCAGATTGTTGGGTGCAATATGCTGACTCTATAAACCACTTAGAGAAGGCTGTAAAGCACTATGAAGTGGTATATAAGTCTAAGTGCTATTACTATTGCTACAACGTCTCAGCATCATGATTTCATTCCAGGGCCCAAACTGTGACTATAAAATGACAAAAGAAGTAGTTATTTCTACCGATCGAAGACCGCTTCATACATTTTTACTTTAAAATGCTACACATTATTCTTTTGTCCTATTATAAACAGATGTCAGAACCAAGCCCTGGTACAAATTAAACTCTGATTGATACAATAAGATGAGTTTATTGCTCTCAGACTTACACTATTTGCATAATAGCTGTAAGATAATATTGTAATGAAAATACCATCTTTCCATTTCTCAGTGCAATGCATTTGACCAGGACAGCCAAGGGAACAGAAAACATACCCGCTAATATCACTTCTGTAAAGAACATAAAGAGTTTTCATATTCCTGGTGTTGGATTTTCAAATATCCAAAAGCAGAAGGAGAATAAACCTGATATTTAAGTTTAATATAAAATCACTGAGGGGCATAAAAGTAACATTTTTTCTATTTTCTATTAATTTAGATAATAGACTAGACTGAAATTTAAAGTTCTGGTACATTTATTCATGAGCTTTTATAATTTATTGTCAAATGTTCTTTGAGTCTCAGAGTTGACTATTCTGTATTGAGCTCCATGATGTTTTTGCTCTGTAAAAGATAAGAATAAATCAGGTGAGAAGTTGCATACATGAAAAATTCCAGGAGAAACTGCTGGAAGTTGTCAATAATACTTTTAAAAGTCACACTGCTAAACTAGGTAGGTGATTCATCAGCCAACTTTCAAATCTATCAAAAAAAAATGAGACTGTTTGGCAGATGTTTCTGATGTGTATTCCTAATGTTTCTGTCTTTTTTTCATTCAGTAAGCAAGTATTCACATTTATTATGAACCATAATAGAAAGAAAGAAAAGTATTCCCCATAATAACTATAATAAAATCAAAAACTATGCCTTAAACCAGGGGTGTCAAACTCGATTTCATTGAGGGCCACATCAGGGTTGTGTTTTACCTTGGGGGCCGGGGTGGGTGTGGCTAGGGTGGGCGTGGTCAACTCGACATCACTTCTGGTGAGGCCCGAGCACTCTGCCAGTGAAAACAGGCTCCCAAGGTTTGTTTTCGACTGCCACGGCCTCCTGCACCCACTGCCAGTGAAAATGGAGCTTGGGAGGCCGCATGCAGCCCTTCTGAGCTCTGTTTTCACTGGCAGAAGGTTGCAAGAGGCTGTGGGAGCTGAAAATGGAGCTCGGGAACTTGTCTTCCTGGAAAAGCAATGCAGGCCGGCCCTTCACTGTTTCTAGGGCAGCCCCATGGGTCGGATTCAGTCCCCGGGCCTTGAGTTTGACACCCTCTAGACTGTAGAGTTGCTGATTTGAAAATCTTAGACTTGAAGTTTATGTGTTTTTAAATCAATTGCTACAAACTTACAAAGCCAATGTGGAAGCAGATTATATTTTGTTTTCGAAGAGCTTCTATTAAAATCAGAGTCAATTTTTTTTCTAGAATAAAGTACCGGTACATGAAATTTCTTTCAGTCCGCATGCCATATTAAGCCATTTGCTTAAAAAAAAAAAAATACATTATAAAACGTGGGAATTAATAATATCACATAATGGGGGTAAAATGGGCAGAATCAGTAGAGAAACTATAATAGAGATGAAACAAAAGGCCATCAGAGAGATTAGAATTATTATTTTTTATCCAACCAGGTGTTCCACTTAAAATAGCACACCTTTCTTCTAAATAAAAGAGGATTAATTGTAACAATCTGGATGTATAAATTATTTAATAATATTTGGATTACTAGTGATATTTTTCATGGATTTATGCACCACGGGAATATAGCATGTATACATGTGTAAATGTTAATAAACAACAAACAAAGCCCTCTGCAAATATACATGGGTTGTCTTTTGCATCTTAATGAAGTTACTTTTCCTCTTAAGAATTTAATTTCTGTGTGAAGAAAAAGCTGGTAACATTGACATTAAATTCAGTTGTCAAATGCCCTCCATCTCAATAAAGACATCAAATAGATTGGGGCTGATGGTGTTGTTGTTTCTTTTTTTAAAAAACTATGGTTCCAAGCATTATTATGTGTACAGAACTCTGAGGGTCACAAATTTCTTCCGCAACATCTGCAATTGGAATGTGGATTGAATACATACATACAACCTAGTGAAAGTTATCATTTGCAAGCACATTGCCTAACTACTGTAGAAAGTGCAGGATTAAACGCTTTCCCTTCCCCAGTGGGTAAACGGCAACACCCTAGTCTGGCATGCTAAGACACAGAGTCCAGTCACATGTCCCAGCTGCAGATGCTAACTCTGTGCCAAAAATTTATGCAATGATCTCTCTGTAACCATAGGAAGCTCTGACCTGACCATACAATTTCGCTTCTCATTTCACCCCATCCATTAATACTTTTTAGTTAGTATAGTCAGTAGAACTTTTCTTGGAGAGATTATATGGATTAGGAGAGTGTTAACAATAATAACTGAATCAAAAAAATCCAAAAGATTATGATATTAGGTGGGAAGTTTGCTGGCTTTCTAAAGTACCTCTGAGATGCTTGGGTTTAAATAAAGGTATACTGATAGTCTTCAACGTATGACCCAAATTTATGT
Source organism: Myanophis thanlyinensis (assembly GCA_017656035.1). Classification (NCBI taxonomy): domain Eukaryota; kingdom Metazoa; phylum Chordata; class Lepidosauria; order Squamata; family Homalopsidae; genus Myanophis; species Myanophis thanlyinensis. Next base: position 14,594 of record JAEANM010000248.1, on the reverse strand, counting down.
TGCTAAGTGAGACAGTTGTTAAGCAGTTTTGCCCCATATCACTACTTTTCTTGCCAAAGTCGTTAAGTGAATCATTGCAGTTGTTAAATTAGTAACACAGCTGTTATGTAAATCTGGCTCCCCCCCCCCCCTTGACTCTGCTTGCCAGAAGGTCGCAAAAGGGGATCACATGACCTTGGGACACTGCAACCGTCATAAATATGAGTTGGTTGCCAAGTGTCTGAATTTTGATCACGTGATCTTGGGGATGCTGCAATGGTTGTAGGTATGAACGACGATTATAAGTCACTTTTTTTCAGTGGCGTGCAACTTTGAATGGCTATTAAACGAACTGCTATAAGCCAAGGACTACCAGTAGATCAACCTCTCAGGATCTAAGTTTGAACGATGAAGAATGAAGCGCTCCTACTGTGAGAGCAAATCCCATGTATTAACAGTCTAATCCTCAACTATAAGCGCAACAGCACCAGCCTACACATGTCTTTTGAGAAGTAAGCCACTATTGGCTTGAGCTGTGCTTTCTTCCAGCTCAGTTGCTTTAAAATTCCAACATTGATCCCACATATTTCATAGGGACAAAGCCCAACAGTTCTGTTTTAAGTACATAATATCAAACGTATGCGTCTGATTCTCATCTTTTATGACAGATGATGCCCGGGGTACATACTAGAAAAAGCTCGTTTGATTACATAACACATCTTATTTCTAAAAACAAAAACAAATAAGAAGCAATACACAGTTCTTGTATTTGCTTAAAGAATACACTTGTGGACTGCTCTTTACCACTTGTTACAAAAATAAGCACAGTGGATATATCATTACTTTCACCAGCTCCCTCAGATTCCAGGAAGCAGGAATGAAAACAATGAAAGCATACCTTTAAATAAATAAAAAAGTAACCGCAGCATCAAAAGGTCTTGTTTATCAAAGTTAATCCCCTACATCTGATTGAAAATGAAATTAAACTCTATACTAATATGTTTCTTTTAATTACTTTGCAGATCCATCACCCAGCAGCAGGTATGGTGTCCCTACAGAACAATGATGTACAGAAGTCAGACAGGAAGAGTTATTTAATTCTTTCTGTTTTTGCTATTAATGATTGAGTATATGTAGTATCTACAATTTGTAGATTATGTTTGGCTTCCCCTCATGTAATTCTTAACATACCATCATATGGAGAGCTACTGATGAAATTCCCTCAAGCACTGACTTTAAAGTAAGTTCCTATGAAATCATTTAAGACTATATTTTATGTGAACAAGTTTCCTATGTAGAGGCAGAGTAATGTTGTACTTAGTTTGTTGGATCAGGACCAGGGGAAGCTGTCTTCAGATCTCTACTAAGCCACAAGACTTGTATTATTCTCAATTAGCCTCCATCTCCCAAGGAAATTTACTTTACAAGATTGGGCTAAGAAAAACATGGGATAAGCTTGCATATGGCTTTCTGAGCTTTTTTAGAAACTTGTGTCTCAAAAGGTTTTGCTCTTTTTTTAAACTAGTCTATATCTACAATGCTGCTGAGCCCAAATGCTTCAATCAGCTAACCAGGGCAAATAGTGTATATGTAAATCTTTAATCGTTCTGATTCCGTATGCAAGAATTATACCATTGATACCATTTTTGTAAAGAGAATATACTTCTGCAAGACATTTAGGCTATTTTTTGGGAAATCTGTGTTTTGTTAAAACCTCAGGCTGCTAGAATTGGAACAACTACAGTGTTAGATAGCAGCAAAGTTATAGTTTGCTTTATTTCTTTGCTGCTGTCGAGTGGTCATTTGGACTTTTGCAGCCCAAACCTAGTAGCCCTAATTAAACAAATTATTACTACATTATATATTTCTAGAAAAATTTAAAACGAATTTGAATTTCTGATTTTTAAAGCATTCCCTATAATGAAAAAGAATTAATTTTGATCCCAAGCCTGGACTTGCACATCTCCTACATTGCGATTGCTCCCAAAGGATTGTAGGTTGGAGGTTAGTTACTTTATCTCAAAGATATTCCACTTGGAAGAACAAAAGTACATTTATTTATAGAGGAGGAACCAAGCCAAAACAAAGCAAAAATACGCGCTCCCCAACCAATCAGCAAAAAAAATAAAATAAAATAAAGGCTGAACAATAATGGTTCACTTTCAGGCCACACACAGAGTTAACACTGTTTTTCTCATTTGAAAGGATTGTGCGTTGAACTGGAGATTAAAAAATAAAGACAGCTTGAAACCGAACATTTAGGCTACCTTTCAAAGCAACTAGAAAATTGCTCCAATTATCACTTTGAAAGTTTTGGATGGTGGTGATTCTACTATTTCATTTCATATGTTTAGTTCAAATTAGGGCTCATCTAGAACCATGACTTCAAGTATAAGTTTGTTTATGTTTATATTCCACATTTCTTCCAATGAGCTTATGATTCTTCTTCCCCTTCCTGTTTTATCTCCACACAATAAAATAAGTTAGGCTAAAGAATTGCATTTGGCTCAGAACAGAAAGGAAATTACATGCTCAGTTTTCCAATCTTATGTTCCTTTCATGCACAGATCTCCTAAGGAAAAGAATAATTAGTGTAAAACAAATAACACAGCATTATGCTAACTTGTAAATAGTGTAGCACTTTGAGTAAAGTCAAAATCTCTGAATTTTTGTAGCAAAAATGGATTAGGATGTAGCATAGCATATTTTATTTGTGTGAGTATTGTATTTTCCAAATCCACACCCTCTAATGTTAAAATTCAAAACTATACTTTTTATCATTCAAAACTGAAGCTCAACCTGCAAATTACAGCATTTATGTAAAGTACTTGTTCTTTTGTCAGGCCAGGGAATGTTGATAAGAGTGGTGGTTAAATATGTAGAAGCAAATTGCCAGTCTGACTTAACCAGGAAGTTAGATTTGTGCTAATAGACAATTTCTTGTTCAATTGTAATTGTGGCTAATTCTACACACTGTCTGCTTGAGCACATCCCTGAATGCATCTTATATTACAGAGAGAAATCATACCGAGTGCTTAATTAAAACTGAGTTGCGTATCAAAACTAATCCATATAATACCAAGATATTTCAAAGTTGGAAATAAAAGGAGACTGTACTGTCTGGGAAAAATATATACCAAGTGGCCTGAATCCATGTTTTGTTTGAAAATTCCACAGTTTTGTCTTCTTTATTCTGCTCAAAGGCTTCCATTAACGATTTCAGGTGTCTGAGAAATATTTAGTTTATGGGGACTTAGTAGCTAATTCTAAGCAGCCAACCAAACTAAACTTTCTAGCATTCCAGAGTAATTCTAAGGTAAAACGAAGTTTAAAGAAGGGGCAACCAGCCAATGCAGAAACATAAAGTTTTGTAACTTTCATTTAGTTTTGATCTTGAGCTTTGCAATAGAAATAAGATTTCCCTATTTTTTTAACATAAGTGGAACCGGCACAAGTCAGGAAGATATTGTGTAATATTTTGAAGTGAAGATCGCAAAAGATAATGACTAGATCAGCCCATAAGTCAAGTAGCCTTACTAAAATCGTATAATTTTTCTGACTGTTCTATAAATTCAAAGGAGAAATCAGTATCATTCAGGACTGTTCATGTAGCACCTGTAGAAATTTTTTAAAGCAGCATCCTCTTTTTCTGAGTTTGCACAGTTGCTGTGTCATCCTGGCAAATGCCAATATTAGCTTAAGGAATTGCTGATGGATACTCTGGGCATGGCTATGCAAACTCCGATGTGTCTTTTCCCTTGTATTCCAAAGAACTTCAGTCATAATAATTGTATCAAACGATAATAAAAGGATTGAGTTCACATATTATGGGAAACTCTGGTTTGTTTTATTATGATTTGTTAAACAATAGCCTGTTTTTTATTAAACATAAATCGTAGTTCACTCACAGTAGCTGAGTTCACAGATTGAATAAAACACGAAGTGCATTAAATCTTACTGCACTGTGTGATGTCAGCCAAATATATTTAAGCGCTTTGTCAATTACTGTGGTTTGTTTTGGATTCATTGCCTAAAACAGTAGAAAGCAGTGTTCTTACTGAACAGGAGAGACATTGGATAGCCCCAGAACTAAAAGGACCAGAGACTTTTAAAAAGTAATGTCTGAAAAAATGAAAAGAGCATCTGAAATATCTCCAGGGAGTTAGACATCCTCTGTCCATACTGCTACGACAGCATAAATAATAGACTTTTGTTATACTTTCCTGTGATATCATATACAACGCCAATTAAAAATGAAACAGTAATAGCAAGGAGAACAATTATATTAATGTAGAAAGGAAAGAAGATGACATTGATGAAGAGATGCAAGTTCTGTTGTCAAGGGACACAACAACTGGATAACATTGAGAAGCAGCTCAGACACCTTAATTCACAAATCTATAAAAGGAGGTACAACACAATTAGACTTGCAAGAATCTGTTATCACAACCAATCTAAAAAAGATAGTTTCTGTCTTTTTGTGGAGTCAATTTCGTGGTGTAGTCTACCTAAGGGAGCTGACAAATAGGAACATTTATTCACCGATCAATCAGAGATGTATATCGACTTCTAACAAAATTCTTTTGTTAGATAAAATGAAAACAAACTATAGGTAGTCCTCAACTTACGACCACAATTGAGCTCAAAATATTAAGTGAAACATTTGTTAAGTTAATTTTGTCCAATGTTATGACCTTTCGTGCCACAGTGGTTAACTGAATCACTGCAGTGGTTAACTTAGTAACACAGTTATTAAGTGAATCTGGCTTCTCCCCATTGACTTTGCTTATCAGAAGATGGAAAAGGGGATCACATGACCCCAAGACACTGCAACTGTCATAAATATGAACCAGTTGCCAAGTGTCTGAATTTTGATCACGTGACTGGAGGATAAAGCAATGATCATAAGTATGAAAAATGGTCATAAGTCATTTTTTTTTCAGTGCCGGGAATGTTTGGCAGTACTGTGTTCAGTCAAAGTTTGCAGCAATAGGTTCTACTGTCTATCATAGACATATTCTACATTCAATACATAGGAATATATTTAATATTTAAGAGTTCGTATAGTAATAACTATCAAAAACATGACCAACATGATGGTGCCAAACTCTAACAAAGGAATTTGTAGGCATTTTGTTTTGTGAATTGCTTTGATGTAGAAAGAAAACAGGCTGTTTGGGACAGTGGTACTGGACTTGAAAGTTGGACACTGAATTCTGGTCCGTACAAAGCCAGCTGCTTGACTATAAGCCTATTTTTCATTTGTAGAAAGGAGGCAATGGCGCCTACTTCCAAAATCTCGCCAAGATAATTGCAGGAACTAGTGCAAGTAGTCACCATGACTAAGGGAAGGAAGGAAGGAAGGAAGGAAGGAAGGACGGAAGGACAATATATGGAGAAAAGGTTACAGTTAGAACAACATAATTCTAAATAAGAGAGATATGGCAGTTGCAAAATGCACTATAATCTGGAACAATCCGAATTTATATTAGATTCAATAAGGTTTAAGTTTCCACTTAAAATGCAAAACCCCTTGTAAATTACTGCCATGTTCAATGAGAATCATTACCACATAAATGTGGGACAAACTTTTCATTTGTTGGAGCTTGGATGAAGAAGTTCCCCACTGGCATCTTTTTTTTTTACAGTTGCATCAGAATAAAATTGTATTACGGTAACAGACCAGCAAATAGACAAACATCTACTTACAAAAGGGTTAAAATAGTATTAACATTAAAAGTGGATAATATAAAATGATAAAATACACGAGTAAGGACGATTTGGCTGCGACATCTGTCACCCCATTGATCGCCAGGGTTGATTTGGCTGATCTAGCTGGCTAGATGTCTAGGTGTTCTGCCCTCGTTATTTCCCACCTAGACTACGGCAATGCTCTCTACATGGACTCCCCTTGAAGAGCATTCAGAGGCTGCAGTTGGTGCAGAGTGCGGCTGCGCGGGTGATCTTGGGGGCTCCTCGGAGCTCCCATATTACACCTCTCTTGCGCAAGCTACACTGGCTCCCTGTGGCCTTCTGGGTGCAATTCAAGGTGTTGGTTCTTACCTTTAAAGCACTCCATGGTTTGGGACCCGGGTACTTATGGGACCGCCTGTTGCCACCATCAGCCTCCCGCCGGCCAGTGCGTTCCCACAGGGCAGGCCTCCTTGGGGTTCCATTGCCTGGACGTTGTCATCTGGCAGCCCCGAGGGTTCGAGCCTTCTCTGTGGGGGCACCCTCCCTTTGGAACGAATTGCCCCCGGAGATCTGGACCATCACAGACCTGTGGACCTTCTGGCGTGCACTAAAGACCTATTTGTTCCCACAGGCCGGTCTGGCCTAGCATTAATTGGGGTTGGAATTGGTTTTAAATTTTATAAATTTTAAATTTTATAAATTTTCTATAATTTTTTAATCAACCACTTAATTTTATTCGTTAAATCTGTTTTTTAATGATGATTAATTTATTGTTTTGTTTTTAGATTCTGTACACCGCCCCGAGTCCCTTCTTGGGAGAGAGGCGATATATAAATTTAAATAAATAAATAGGTGGGTCTCCCTTCCTCCCTCACCATTTATTATAAAGCTATGCACTTGGTGGAAGAGGCCAACCATCCCAGATAGAAGGAGTGTACCGATCTTCGGTCAAGGGTATACGATAGCTGCGCTCTCCTGCTAGAATCTCCAAACAAGCTCAAGGCATCTTTCCAGAGGATCTGAAACCCACTGGCTTTCTTTATACTTTGTGTACACAAACACCTTAAGCAGAGGTTGCAAATAAAAAGATCCAAGTACCAAGATTGCATTGCATATAAATATACTACCCAGTACCATTTCCTTATCAGTTTCAAAGTCAATTTCCCCCCCTATAAGTAATCAGGTGCTTCATCCAACAGAAGACATAATGCCTTGGGACAACAGCAAGACTGTGGATTGAGTAAGAGAGACATCCAGCTAGTCTTTGACTTACAACGGGTCATTTAATGACAGTTCAAAGTTACAATGGTACTGAAAAAAGCGATTTACAACCATTTTCACACTTACAACCATTGCAACATCCCCACGGGATCAAAATTCAGACACTTGGCAACTGACTCATATTTATGATGGTTGCAGTGTCCCAGGATTATGTGATCCCCTTTTGCGACCTTCTGACAAGCAAAGTCAATAGAGAAGCCAGACTCGCTTAACAACCATGTTACTAACTTGACAACTGCGGTGATTTACTTAAAAACTGTGGCAATAAAGGTCATAAAATAGAACAAATTTCACTGCACAGCTGTCTCGCTTAGGAACAGAAAGTTTGGGCTCAATTATGGTTGTAATTTGAGGACCATCTGTACTCTAACACCAAGCGATGGTCAGGGTCATTTTTCTCTGTATTTAACACACATTTCCTGCTTAACTGTGTATCCCTACACCAGACTTCTCTTATTGCCTACAGAAACCGTAACATTATTAGTGGAGGGTAATAAGAGGACAAAAAGGAAATATAATGTGAGATCATTTAAAGCAGTGTCTTCATTTTATTTTAGTGCTGTGCAGAATGGAGCCTTATGTAGCTTCCTGCTGAGAAGCAGATTTGAATCATTTATTTCATGAAATGTATGAACTAGCTAACCTACTTCCCAACACTTGGCAAGATTTTAAGGAATAGATAAATAACAACTTGCACCTTTCTGCTGAGGGGAACTGGAGGAGAAGAGGGACTAACCATGGAATTAAGCCTCAACAGAGTGATAAAAATGCCAGCACCATTGGTAATCCTGGAACAGATAATTAAAAGTCTGAAGAGGAAGCTGTCACACTGATGAGTAGAAGGAAAAAGAAGGAGCACCAGGGGACAAAGATCAAATAAAAGAAAACAATATTTTACCCTAATCCATTAAAATCAACAATTAAAAACCAATACATTTTCCCCTATAGACACATAACTCAGCATGGTTTACTTATGCATGCAATACACATTGTGCTTATGTAGCATTTTTCCAATGGGATTGCCAAGGTATTTCACAGATACTAATGATACTGTTCAATCCGTCTATTTTAAGCTAGAAAGGACAGCAGATGTTGTATAG
>JAEANM010000247.1:0-40387 GCA_017656035.1 Myanophis thanlyinensis | reverse complement strand
CGCATGCGCCATCGATCAATCTCGAACAACCCAGCTGAGAGGGGAGGGGTGTAATGTATCACACATGCGCAAACGCTGAAAGCCGCGGCTTTCCTTTTCCCCCAGCCCTCCTTTCTCCTTTTTCCCCAGCCCTCCTTCCTCCGTTTTCCCCAGCTCTCCTTTTTCCTTTTCCCCAGCCCTCCTTTCTCCTTTTCCCCCAGCCCTCCTTCCTCCATTTTCCCCAGCCCTCCTTTTCCCCTGTTGCCTTGCCTTCCCCCGGCTATATATAAATCCTTGCGGGCTTTGCTCGTGCCACTTTCGAAAATAAAAGCAACAAGAAAGAATGTCGCGTCTGGCTCCTTTTTAGCGGTTTGGAATCGGGTCGGGAATTCAACAATCAGGAATACTGTGATTTGGACAGTGGTTAAGCACACTTCATTGCACGTCTGAAATTTCTTTCAGCCCAGAATCTGGCCAAGATGTTTGTGCAACATGTTTATTAGCTGCATGAAGTTCCAAAATGCATCATTTCAGATGGGGATGGAGTGCACTTCATGATGAAGTTCTGATGGGAGTTCACTAAGCAAACAGGTTCCTCCCAGTGGTGAGATTCAAATAATTTAATAACCAGTTCACCAAGGGTCAGGTTGGCTGTTGTGGGAGGTGTGTCCCATCCCCATCCTCCAGTTCTGCAGCACATGCTGGATGAGCCTCCCATGATGGTTGCATTTTGGCTTCCTCCTTCCCTCACACTGGCCTTTCCATTGCCCATTTCCCTATTGCAGCACAGCACTGTGCCACGGAGTTTGCCCCACCCACCACTGCCAGGATGCCAGTATTTCTTTGCCTACCTAATTTCCAGCTCCGTCGCATTTCTTGCCGTCGTATGCAGGGAAACAAGTTTGTGGGATTAAAAAAAGTTCAATCAATCCCAACTTCACAAGAATATATTTTTTTTTTGTGAGAAGTTGGAATTGATTGATTGAACTTTTTTTTAGTCCCGCAAACTTTTCTTTCCCTGCATATGACAGCAAGAAATGCGACAAGAACCATGACAGAGCTGGAAATTAGGGTAGGCAAAGAAATGATTGGGGGAAGCGAGGGCACCTGGGTGCCAGGTGCTGAAACAGGCCCGTCTCTCTCCAGCAGCTGCCTAAGCCCACTGGAGGTAAGGCCAGTATCTACCGGCACTTAAACACAGTGGCATTCCAGTTGTGGCCGGGAAGGGGCAGCCAGCATGGACACTGCAGGCAGGATGCCCACTCCCTTCAGTATTCTCTGTGACCTTCTGGCACTCTACCAGCACTTTGGCTCTGGGCTGCAGGCTTATGTGCAGGGCCCATGAGCTGGAGGGATTGAAATGGACGCTATTTAACTGTTCGCCAAACTCCACAAAAAATTAGCTATGTGAGTTACCTGCAGACCAATTGGGCCTTTTGCAGAAGTGCCTTACAATAATTTGGTACATAGTAGCACTGGGATCACCCCATTTAAGGCAGCAACAGGAATTGACATTGTACCAATGCCAGAATTGCATTGAATTGCCAAGGAGCATCCTTGAGTAAAAAAGGATGGATGGACACCCTAAAATCTGCCTGGGGAAATGTGCAAAAGGCATTGAATAGAGCCAGAGAAATGCAAAAGAAACAAACTGATCAGAGAAGAGCCCCCCAGAGGGAATTTAGAATTGAGGATAAAGTATACCTATCTTCCAAATATTTAAAGTTGAGGCAACCTTGTAAGAAGCTGGGTCGAAAGTACATAGGGCCTTGAAATATATTTAAATATAAGTAGCTCAGGTTGATAGTTGGGTTGCTGGTCTGAGCTCCGAGCTTGGCAATTTGGTTGCAAACGTTCCATCAGCATTCGAGGAGACATCATCAGTACACTTTGAATTATGCTTGTCTGTCAGAGCACTGGCCTTTAAAAGTCTTTTTATGTGATGCAGATTATCTGAAACAAACATCCACACTAATCTAAACAAACTACATCCACATTAATCTGCATCACATGAAAAGATATTTAAAGGCCAATATTCTGCCAGTTGAGCACAATTCAAGACACACTGATGATGTCTCCTCAAATGGTGACGAAACAAATTGCCAAGCTTGGAGCTCAGACCAACAATCCAACATAGGGCCTTTCCTGATCATTTGGATCATAACCCCAGTCACGGTGGAATTACAGTTGTCGAAGGTGCTTTATTGAATCCATCCAGTGTTCCACTGTAGTTTATTAAAAGCTTTTCAAAGCTTTAAGTTAAGGCAAGTTGAAAGAGACCCACGACCTCCTGTTATAGTGGAAAGTGAGGAACAATATGAAATTTAAAAAACATTGGACTCAAGACACTTTAAGGGGAGACTACAATACTTAGTACAGTGGAAAGATTATCGCTCAGCCAATGCTGAATGGGATGCTGCCCATAATGTTAGGGCAAAAGAACTAGTCAGAAAGTTCCATGCTAAATACCCACAAAGTCCAAAGGGAGCTAAAGATTTGTGAGTAACAATGTTAATCTCTGTTTGATGTTCCTCTAAGTCTACCATTCTTCCAGTGGGTTGGCATGTCAAAATTGAATCGCTTTACTTCTGAGCTTCTATCACTCTTCAACTTGTCATTCAAATGGGAGGACGGAGAGGGGAAATGGAATACTAAGATTTTGTCTAGGACTGTGAGAGCCTGAACCTCGCCAAGGTCACTACTGCAGGTGTTAGATGGAAACATGGACTGTTCCCATAATACAAGGAAAATTTATAATTGGGCCTTGTGAATACCCAGGGATGGGGAGAAAGGGAATCTATTGTTTAACTAAGCATTTGAGCAGGAAAACCAGAGCTGGTTTTGCTTCTGCAGTTCCGAGATGGTGTATCCAATAAAGTTATACTTTTGGGAATTCAAAGATCCTGAGAATGTTTACTTCTTTGGGTTTGCTAGTCAAACCATTGACAATAGACAATAGAGAAATGCTACCTCTTGAATCTAAGCATTTCTCAGAGACTGATTCATGTGCAATTCTTGTTTTAAAAACCTGCCTCTCCTTTTTACTTCTGTGACTTAGCCTAGTGTTGCCTAAGCTGTAAAAGAATTGCCAAAGGCTGCCAAGAATCAAGGAATGATTGTTTGAATCTGGGCATTCTTGAAAATCTGAGAAGCCAGTGGGACAACTGTCACACCTCTGGTTCTCCAGGCCAAAAGGACAGTCTAGTCTCCCCACCCCACCCCATAGGGAGGAGACAAACTCTGATTCTGAACACAGCCGAGAGTGGACTGTGCTGCCTGTCATGCCAACAATTACAGATTGTCAAACGGTGACTGCTGTAGTACTTCACAGCACTCCAGTGTGACTCTAGCCTTGGATAGAGGAATGGCAATGAAGTGTCTCCCTAGGAATGCGCCCATCTCTGTCATAATTCCTGATAGGCATTGGTGCCAGAGAGGAAGATTTATCTCTTGAAGTTTGCCATATTTTAAAATCAAGCAAGAGTCAGTGGAGTCAGGGAAATCTAGCCACCTGTAAGTGGTCATTTCTGCACATATCCTGTTTGGACAGAGAGCCTAAGCTCCCCCATCCTCCCTGCACTAGGCTGTCTCCCCAACCCCCAATACAACAGGAAGAGCAGGAAGCAGATAGAGTCGGCTGCTTCCGTCAGACAGGCCAGGTGCTTCCTGCCATTGGACCCAGGAGGCAGCCCATGCAGGCCCCCAGATTGCTTCTGTCTCTTTCTATGTGCCTGCTTGTGCACGCGTAGTCAAAGGCAGACACACTGCCATTTGCTTGGGTGCCATGTGCAGATGTGGTGCTTCTAGGTGAGAGTATCAAGAAGAAACTATTGTGCACCTATGGGAAATGCCACTAGGGGCAGGGGCAGGATTTGGGGCTGCACACCTCAGCCAAATGGGGTGGTTTCTGCAGAATCTATAAATTTGGTTTGCTTTAGGAAGGTCACCCACATCATAGCCACAGTAGGATTAGAAAGCCATATAAAGGCTGCGCTCCAATAAGCTTCTAGCTTAAGGTTTAACAAGACTGATTATTTACTTCTGTTAAAATGATCTCTTGCCCTTCCAACGATCAACGGAGAACAAAAATATCTTTAAAAACATATTTGTTGTTACTGCCTCACCACTCTGATTCATCCAAGTGGATCCTTGCTAGGAACGCCAATTACTGTTAGCAAAAATGTGTGGCTCCTTGTCCAGGACTGGAAAAGTTTGCTTAGTGATTAAGGTATTGGCCCAGTGACCGGAAGACAGTGACTTCTAGTCACTGCCTTAGGCATGAAATCTGTTTGGGTGATCTTGGGCCAGTCACACTCACTCTCAGCCCAACCCACCCCATAGGGCTGTTGTTGGAGGAAGAAGGAGTATTAGGTATGTTTGCCACCTTGACTGAGTTACTTATCAAGTGATAAAGATGGGATAACAATCTAATAATAAATAAAACATAAGACCCTCTTCATAACCTTAGAGGTGCTGCCCATGGCTGGAGATGGAGGCAACTTATGTGGTGTACAGTAGCTTCACAAGAAAAAGTGAGTTTAGAAGGCTGGGTGGTGCCAGGACTGGTAGGCTTTGCTCTTTGTAGGTGTGTGTGCTCACCTCTAGGGATTGTTACCTCACATTAACGTGTTATCATGCCTGCATGTCCATAAAGCCACAGTGTTCACTTTTCTAAACTTGCATCAACCTCCTGATTTCTTTGTCTTTGCAAAAGTTCCTGGAACTTTTCTTTTTGCAGCCAGTCCCCAGTGCTGCTGTTTGCTATAGTGAGTGTCCTGCCCCCACCCCTTCTGGATTAGCTGATTCAGGTTTGGATTTCTATTGATTGCAAAGGCTCTGGCAAAGCCTTTGCTCCAGGGAAGTCAATTCCAGGACAGAGCAGGAAGCAATGAGCGCGAAACAACTCTATTGCTCTGTGTGAAGTGGCCTAATGGTTCTGAGTAATATTTTCCTGAGCAGTGGCTCCAGGAGAAGCAGGAAGTGAAGACATTTCCTGCCATTCAAAGCTGCCTCTACTGCTCGCTCCTCCACAGACCTAGCCCTCATCAGTCTTCCACATTAATGTGAATATTCTTGGGTACTCATTACACCCGCCTTCATCTGATTCCAGGTGTTTTCACAGACAGCCATCAAGGCCTGGCTTCCTGTTCTGTACAACAGTTCCCCAGAATTCTGCCATCAAAGTAAAATGGTGCTACATGACTAATTTGGCACAGATGTGATGGTTTCGCTTGTTTTGTTTCTAACAGCCAAGAGCTATTTACAAAGAGCTTAGAACCAATTTTCTTGTAGTATTCATTGAAATTCTCATGATAATGTTTCATCTGCCCTGGGATAGGATTGATAAGGCGGATTGTTTCCAGACTAGGGATGGGCAACCTTTTGCCCTAAATGGCACATACCACTGTAGCACGCTGAACAAGGGGTGAGGGATGGACACTTTTACATGCCTGCTTTTCTGGAATCCTGAAGCCCCCAGTGCCGCTTGTCCCATGTTGAGGTCTCTCAGAGGAAGAAAGAGGCTATGGTACCAGCAATACTTGAGAGGATTCCTGTTCAGCAATAATCAAATTGCTGCTGAACTGCTAGGAATGCTGGCCTGCTGGTGTAAGGGACACTAGCCAAGAGAATGGGCCCCACCGTGGCTGTACAAGGGCCCGGCGCTCTTGTGGATGGACATTCCTGTCTTCATTGGTTAGCGTTCTAAATGGTATTGGCATCACATGGGCATCATACCAACATTCTCTCTCTTTCTTCCTCAATTTTTCAATTGAATAGGAATGATGTTATGAACTAGAAAGTTGTACAACTTCCTCCCCATATTAATTCCCATTGGCTTTATGTGGATATGGTTTCAACTTCAGCAGCAATATAATTGCCCTTCCTTATTCTTTTTAAAGCAGGTATACATGTGTTTTTGTTCAGCAGGATCTGCAACTTAAAAAAAAAATTTAACAGCAACATTTAAGATTTCAAGGTACATTCAGTTTTATCATTTTCAAATGTATTCAGGTTCTGTGGTCTCACCCTTTCTTCCCAGAGTAGTAAGAACATTTCTGTGTGGCTGTATAGAAGTAGTTGTTCTACTTACAGTACCTATTTTCTTCTTTAAAAATATTTTTTTTGAATGTTTACATGTCAACTGATTCTGAGAGGGGGAAAGAGAAGTGGACAACAACTTTCATTTCTCCCTAGAGACAATTCATTTATATTTACAAACATGGAAAAGTTTTCAATGAGGGTTGGTGCAATTGGGATCGTTTTAAAATCCTGAAATAGAGCTTAGGTGTATGAAAATGTTGGCATGCGTACTACAACTGATGGGTTCAAAAGAACCTATCTGGAGCACAGGGCAAAAAGAGAGGTCAACCTGGACAGGAAAAAAACCTTGATGTATAGGTCATGCACTACACTATGCACTGCTGAGATTTTAATGGATTCCACAGTGGTTAGTGGCACTTGCCCTATGAGTTGGCACAATATTCAACTACTAAAAAACCCCACACACTTACGTGGGCTATATTATGCATCAGAAATGATTCGGAAAATGGTTAGGACTTAACCCAAGAACATCTCCTTGTCATCTTCTGATGCATCTACTTTCATGAATTGATCAAAGCAGCTATATCTCTTTTTTCAAGTTCCAACAGAGAAAACATTTCAACATTAGTTATTGTGTGAAATGGCTTTTATTGGGTATATGGTTTCCTTCACTTCAAAATATGCATAAATGAGGAAGGTGCTATCACGTCACTTACATGTATTTGCATTTGGAAATTGAGATATTATCAGTTCAATTTGACTCTTTTTCACAGGACAGAAACAGAGTTCAACTTGAACAGGTAGGGCTTCTTAGCAGAAGGTTATTGTTCAACTCTCTAGTTGCGCCAACCTCTTTAATTTCCCACTGTTATTATCAGATCAATTTGACTCTTTTTCACAGGACAGAAACAGAGTTCAACAATGGGAAATTAAAGAGGTTGGCGCAACTAGAGAGTTGAACATTAACCTTCTTCTAAGAGTCTATAGGAGACATAAACTTTCTGCTAAGTGTTAGCATTACATGAGCACCATGAGATCCAATGTTTCAATTGCACAGTGTCTCTGTGCCACCACAGAGGCACAGTTCCCACTCACATGCGCTGTTCCAATAACCCGCCCCTCAATAATAGCTTTTGGGAGGGTGTCTGAATTTAAGGACTGTTATATAGTTAAGGCACCTAACAGGACAGAGTAGATGAGTAGAGCAATTCAAAAACATTTCTATACAAAATTGTCAAATCCACATGCATCTCTGTGTCTATGGCATGCTGCTTTGGTTTGGCCAACATGTAACCCATCTGGATTATTGTGGTGCATGCACACACATACACATACCAATTCAGTGGTGGAACTCACATTTTTTTACTACCAGTTCTGTGGGAGTAGCTTGCTGGGCATGGCTGGGGGGTGTGTGTCATGCGACTGGGTGGGCAGTTTCTGTAAGCAGGGCAATAAAGATGAGGCTAGAAACAACACCAGGATGTTTTTTTTTCCTACCTTCCTTACAAGATTAACCTGTAAAGTAGAAAAACACAAAGGAGGTTTCTTCTAACAACCGGTTCTCCAAACTGCTTAGAAATTTAACTACTGGTTCTAGAAAACCTGCCAGAACTGGCTGAATTTCACCTCTGAAACCAATGTAATTTCTCAGGAAGTATCTGGCTCTAGGAAGAATTAAACTTGTCAGCCAAGATTAGAAGAGCCAAATCAGCCAGGAGAAAAAATAGTTTAAGCAATTAAGGAAAGAACTAAACATGGACAGATATTTTAATTTTAACACAGAATAACTTAGAATAACAGGAAGGGACCTTGGTGATATTCTAGTCCAACCCCCTGCTCAAACAGGAGACCCTATACCATTCCAGACAAATGGTTGTCCAATTTTATTTTAAATAAACTGGCTTCCTAGCACACCATCACATAAGCACAGTAGATCTCAAAAACCATGGTTGTGCTCTTTCAAGGAGAAGGGATGATGTGGAAGGACTGAACTGGGCTCCAAAGACAACAGACCTTTGCTAAGACTTTAAGCATTGCAGATACAAAGCAAGCTTCTGGTTTCCATACAATTAGGATAGCATACTAATCAGCATGGGCTTTATGGTTACCAGTGACTTGAAAAACAATATCTGACTAGTTGAATACCTTGATTCATTCTATTGGGTGTACGCTTGTAAGTTGGGATGCTCAGCACACAGCATAACCTTGATCTGGGGGTAATTGATTTTCAGCATTTCTTCCCAATAGTATTTGGCATGTGTATAAAGTGTTTGTTTAGGCCACTCTGTGTCTGCAAAAGTTGAAGAGTGTCATCTGCATAAAGGATGATGGAGACCTGTTTATTTCCCAATTTTGGCTGATAGAGAGCTGTATTGTTCAATTTGGCTAACAAAATGCACTCTTGTCTAACATCTCTTTTGATAGGAATTCCCATAGTGTAATCTCTGGGTGTATTATATCACACCTTCCTCTGGGAAATCTTATGGAGTTTGCAGATAAGCAATGATAACTTTCTTTCCACTGAAGAGTTCTTCAAAGCTTTTCATAATTTCAGTTGAGAGACAATCTGAAAGCATATCTCAGATCAATAAAAGCTGCATTAGCTGCTGAATGAACTCTAGTACAGTATGACTCAACTATATAGAATATAAATACAATGGTTTATTTGGCCAAGTATGATTAGACAAGGAATTTGTCTCCATTGCAAACACTCTTGATGTATAGTACATACAAAGCAACAGAGTAATAATAATCATAATAATACCAATAAGGGGGTAGTAAAAAAGATGGGAAGAATAATAGTAATATTACAGCCATGCAACATGGGTAAATATACTTAGACATAAGACAGTACTGTGAGGATTAGGTGTTCAACAGAGTGATGGCATGAGGGAAAAAAACTGCCCCTGTGTCTGTTTGTTTGATGTCTTATAGCGCTGCCCTGAGGAGAGAAGTTGAAACAGTTTATATCTAGGATTTGAGGGGTCTGTAGATACTTTCTCAGCCCTCCTGACCGCACAATATACAGGTCTTCTATGGAAGGCAGGGTGATTGCCTTTGTTTTTTCTGCAGTTCTAACTATCCATTGGAGTCTGCATCTGTCCTGTTTGGTTGCTCTACCAAGAGAGCACCAAGGACCCCCCAGCTCCTGGGGCAGTCTGATGTTTTTGAGTCGATGAGGAAGAACATTGTTTGTTGAATAATGGTTCCATTTTGAATGATGGTTCTAATGTTAGGTGTCCATTTCAAATCCTGAGAGATTATAGAACTCCCCAAAGCGTGAAGGATTCTACTGCTGATACTGTGCTGTCAAATATAGCAAGAGGTGGTAGAATAAAAAGTCTCCTCCTAAAATCCTCTCATCACTACAGTTTTAAACATGCTCAGCTCCATATTATTCTGGCTGCACTGCAGGGCCAGTAATTCAACCTCCCATCTACGAGGATTATCCACAAAATAGATTACATTTTGCAATAGAAAAAAAAAAAAACGAAGTGTAGGGAAAAAAATTATTATATACACTTGAAAGTGACACTTACCGTAAATACTACTTTTCAACATATTCACCGAACAAACTGAGGCACTTATCATAGCGGTGAACAACCTTTGTAATTCCATTGTCATAAAATCCAGCCACTGAGACTTGAGCCAGTCAGTCACGCCCTCCTGCAGTTCTGTAGTTCCGCTGTTCATCATGAACGTTAGTTCGGCCATTTTTAAACTTAATGCACCATTGGCAGACTCCACCTTCAATGATGATGTTGTCCCCGTACACTTCACACAGTTGCCGAAAAATTTCTATCAGTTTATGTTTTTTTGCCAACAAAAACCTTATCACTGATCGTACCTCACAACTCGCGGGAGTTTCAATTGCAGCACACATTTCAAAAGTTTGCTGTGAAATAATGGGCAATGATACGAACCTCGCACTAGCACGACTAGATGCAGACTGAGCGGCGGATGCACACACCAAAGATGGCCGCGCTAGCTCCGCCTCTTCTTGCTACAGACAAAAACGTAATCTATTTTGTGGATAGCCCTCCTATATGCAGACTCACCACTGTCTCAAATAAGACCAATGACTGTTGTACAGTATTATCTGCAAACTTTAGTACTTAACAGAGGGCTCCTTAGAAATTCAGTCATTGATACATAGAGAGAAGAGCAACGGAAAGAGCACACAGCCCCGAGGGGCATCTATGTTAATTGACTGGGTGATCAGTGTGACTTTCTCTAGTTTCACCTTTTGCTTCCTATCTGTCAAAAGCTAATAATCCATCTGCAAGTATGGATAGGCACTGCTAACTGAATAAGTTTAGACAGAAGAATTTCTGGAATAAATTGGTATTGAATGCTGAGCTGAAGTCTACAAAAAGGACCTGTGCATGTTCCCTGAAGATCCTGAAGATGTTGAAAGATATTGTGCAGTGCCATATTGACCAAATCATCTGCCAATATATTTGTTCAGTAGGCACACTGCAAGGGGTCTAATAGGGCTCTAACATATGTTGAAGAGTTACAGCATGATCAAAAAGAGAATGACCTGTGAAGACTATCTGCTCCTTGACCTGATTGTTCTCACTTTTAATCTAGTATTTATACTGCACAATTATCTTGCATAATGTTTATTGATAGTAATTGACAGATAAATTTGCATTCCTTTTTTTTTTTTCTTTAATAACCAGGGCTCATCAAGACTCAATAATCAGAAGCACAAGTTCTGTCGTCCATACAAGTGAATATGGAGGGCAAGGCAATGCTTCAGTGTTAATATTA
Source organism: Myanophis thanlyinensis (assembly GCA_017656035.1). NCBI lineage: Eukaryota > Metazoa > Chordata > Lepidosauria > Squamata > Homalopsidae > Myanophis > Myanophis thanlyinensis. The sequence goes on along the minus strand of JAEANM010000247.1, from coordinate 29,590 downwards.
TAGTTTGGAGCATTGGTCAATTTTAATTGCTTGATTAAATTGGCAGTCTCAGAGCCTGACATAGGAGGCAGTGAAGGGAGCAAACATTTTTCATAGTTAATCCCATTTTTGGGTAAAGTGATTTCTTCTCTGTGCATCAACCTAAAAGGATGCTCCCTATTGGGAGCAGAAATGAAAATTTTAAGGGGAAGGGCATCAAGTAAAGAATTACAAGTTACCATAACTTACCATAATTGATTTCTTGGACTGAGAGGCAGGTATGTAGATGATTCCATATCTCTTGCAGGGCTATTTCATATTTATAATGCCTGGATAATGATTAGATAACCATTGATTATCCAAATTGGATAATACAACTCTTCCTTCCACAAATTTATAACTAACTTTTATTTTGCTTTTTAATAACTTACATTGGAAGTTTATTTCGAGCACACTATCTGTTAAAGAAACTTAAATTCCATATACTTCAGAGGTTGCTAAAACATGTGTCAAACTGTTCAATTAATACAATCTTCAGTTGTTTAAATTGTCAAGTGCATATTAAAAACATGTCTAATTTAAACAATGTTTCAAAATCCTTAAAAGAACTGCTAAAAATAAAATAATAATCCCTTGTTTAAGGCAAGCATTCCAGAATATTCAGAATAACAGAGCTGGAAGAACCTTGGAGGCAGAAGTGAAATTCAGCAGGTTCTAGCAAACCGGTAGTAAATTTTCTAAGCAGTTCTGAGAACCGGATGTTAGAAGAAATCTCCTTTTGTTTTTTTTTCCACTTTGCAGAGTTAACCCTGTAAGGAAGGCAGGAAAAAAACATCCTGGTGTTGTTTCTAGCCTCATCTGTATTGCCCTGCTTGCAGAAACTGCCCACCCAGTCACGTGACCACCCCAGCCACACCCACCAAGCCACGCCCACAGAACCGGGAGTAAAAAAAATGTGAATTCCACCACTGCTTGGAGGTCTTCTAATCCAATCTCCTGCTCAAGCAGGAGACCCTATACCACTTTAGACAAATAGCTGTCCAGTCTCTTCTTAAAAGCCCCCAGTGATGGAGACCACATTCTAATAAAACATCTTCCTCGCTGATTCCAGATTTTAATTATTCTACAATGTCAACTTCTTGAGTAATTTGAGATCAAATCTTGAGTGGTTTGGCTCTTTGATCAAAAGATGCCCTCTATGTTGCCCCATTCTGCTGATAACACAGCCACTAGAGGGTGACAGCATTGGATGAGCGTAATAGTTCTCTCCCACACCTATGCCAATCTCTCTTTCCACGCAGTTTGGTTATTTAGTTTTTCTCTTATTTTTGTTACAGGAACTCATTGTGGTTTATGTTCCCCAAAGTCATCAAAGAGTATCCATGTGCTGCAGCTTTCTTTTCTTTCTTTCTATCTTTTAGCTATGTTGCAAACATACAGTATTTCTTTTATTTCCAAGCACACATAAATCACTCTGGGGTTTTAAGAAAATCAGGTCACCTTCAAAATAAAAGCACAAGAGTCTAACTAAAACCGAGAAGATTATTGACCAGTTTCTGAGCCAGACCTGGCCTTACATCTTCAGTTGAAGACTGATTTGTGTCCATTATTTCTAGAAGGTGATCTAAGTAACTAACTGGTGCTCATTAAGGGGTGAAGATAGACTAAAGAAGAGAAATGAAAGTAATGTTTCATCATTAAGGGAGACTGGAAGTTATTCTAATTCCATACCCAGGATCCTGATTATCTTACTCTGTACTTCTTGAATAGCTTCAAAAAATTCCACAAGCCTTTGGAGTTAGGGTAAAATCAAGCACTATTAACCTGGCTCTGTCTTGCTGTGTACAACCCATACAAGTTGTGCTGTCAGTAACTCCTGATTCCTGAAATATGGTTAGCATTGCACCAGGGGTCTTGTGTACAGATCCCCTACGTGAGTCTTGATTAGAATAACATCCCATCCAAGCTATTTGTTCTAAGACTGGTTCTAGGACAGCACGGAAGGTTATTTTAGATCACCACCATAATTGCTAAACAAACTCTTTCTTCTAGGCTAAAGCTACAATCCTTACTTCTGCTTTTGTGTATCCCTAAATTTAGTTGAATATATTTTCACATTTGAAATCCAGCAGTTCAGCACATGCAATTATATTTTTGTCCATTGCATTATTTGAATCTTTAAATATGATTGTGTTTTCTCATGCGCTGGTTAAAGAAGAAGAAAAAATGAGAGAAATGGGGGTGGGAGAGAAATAACTTGTTTTTTTTTAAAGGAAGAAAATTCATAGTTGTAACTACATGTTGATTGCGTGGTTGGTATATTCTTTACTTAGAACTGGGAAAACATTGGAAGAAATTGTACAGCAGCATGAATAGCTACTGAATGCTACTCTGCCTGCAATGAGTAGTGGAACAGAAGGCAACTAAAGTCCATTTTATTGGCACACTAAAGATACATTATCCAAAAAGTGAACTTTTCAGAGGAGAAATTTTACTTCTGCTAAAGATAATGAAAACAAAAACAAAAACAAAGGGAGTTACTCCTAATACCAAGTTGCCTGTAGATAGCTTGAACATGCACCCATAGCTAAAGGATGTACCCTCTCCATGCACGCAGACATACAAATAAACACATACAGCCCAATTGACGTTATTAGCACCCAGGAGTTCCAGGAAATGTTCTCCAAATACTTTGTCATGCCGAAGTCATTCCATGGAAGTTTGCAAGGGTAGCTCACCATAATAGCTTGTCCTAAGCAGATTGTGCAGTGAAAATTTCATAGCTGCTTCTGAGAACTAGTCTTGACTATTAAGCCAAAAGGTGAGTCCATATGTGTATGATGGCTGCTTTCCTTTTTATGGATTTTTTTCTGTTTAAAACTTGGGGTAATCCCTAACTTACAGCTTTGCTCGTGGACTTTAGGTTTTTATTGATTGATTTAGTTTGATAATAGCTTTTCATGGGTTGTTGTTAGGACAACTCTGCTACGGAATACTACATATTCCAGTGAAGACAGGAATTTTTTTTCCATTTATTTAGCAAATTTCAAAGGCACCCATACCTTAAGCAATTTTGGATGGCTTATAATTAAAATCCCCATCCATATAAGTAACACAGCTGACCAGAAGAAAAAAATATATAAAAACTACCAGAACCACGATGAAACAAAACAATTAAAAAAAGAGAGAGACGAGAGGTCTACAGTCACCCTGTCTCCAGGGCTTGGGAGAACAATCAGATTTTCAATGATTTCTTAAACAAAGTAAGGGTGGGTGTCCATAGTAGATGCTATTTTCTTAATCTTCGTCGAGATTGGCAACCTAGATTGGCTGAATTATGTTCACTTTCCCTCACTAGTGTAAAGGTATACAAATAACATTTCCATGTAATTGTGGCTCAGCTGAAAGAAGATATTTCATCCCACCACTCACAATGTGGCAGTCACATTACGATTATGTTCCATGTGAACAGGACTCTTGATCAGCTGCATTGTATTATAGTCTGTTTTGCCTTGTGTCACTCACAAGGGATCTATTCAAAATGGAAGAGCTTTCTATAAAGGTATTAATTTTCCTAAGATGTGCAGTTCTGCCAGTTTCCTTTAGACATGCTATAAGTGACATGGCTAAAAGAATGACATCAAAATGGCCTCAGGTTAGATGAGTGCCTATTAGGCTAATAAATTCACATTGGTCCATGTAAACATACTTTCTTTACAGGAAGTCCTAAGGTCTTTAATTGGCCATTGATCTTGCTGCCAATGGCTCATGGGCTGATATCCACATTAAGTAATGCTGAAGGAAGTGCTGGCTTTCAGCCAAGTATGTGGGATGCCCAGCTGGAGACAGATAGGCACAGTATCTGGAAAGAACCCCAAGCCAGCAGGGTGGAGGGACAAAACCTAGTTTCTTCTCTGCTTTTTGGCTACCCTCACATCTAAGGCATATTTCTGGTTGCTTATGAAAGCACTCTGAGGATTACTAAGCTACCTCCCTCCTGTGTGTGCTGTGGAGACTTTAGTGCTCACTGGCCTATGTTATTCTAGCATGTAGACGCTGGGCTTCCTCTTGTTTGCCTTCCAAGTCCTCTGGCTGAGGCTGGGTCCGACTCAGGGAGTTTCCTTATCAGTCCTGTGCAGGCAGCTCCTGTGCTGCTTATCTACAAGCTGCAGAACATCCCCTGTCCAAAGAGGGCAGGAAATCTCTCTCATGCAGGGGAGGGGAGGGGAGCAGGAGGGGGCGGGAAGGGGGAGGGGGCTTGGCCCAGGCTCCGTCTTCAAAGCAGCTCCTTCCAGTGGCCAAAGAGAGCCTGTCAAAAAAGAGAAGTGGCCACAGGGGGGATTCAGAGGGAACAAGGTGGCAGGAAAAGCTGGAGCCTAATTGATTTGACGTCCCCAACACCACCGCCAGTGACAATAATAATTATTTGCAAGCTCTGGCTGAGGGAACCAGTGGCGAAGAGAGGAAGCAGCCGCGAATCATGGCCCCCAAGCATGGCAGCCAGCAGCAGCCATGTGGCGGATGATGAGGGTAAATTCTTGGATAATGCCAGTGGGTTACATCCTTTCCAGACTCTAGAACCGGACCTCAGCCTCTCGTGTTTCATCATCAGGTGGACTCTCACAGCACTCTCTCTACATGTTCCTCCACTTTGCCATCCAGGCCTCCTTACAGCCAGCAGTCAGGTGACCCTTCCTTTCCCTTTGAAGATCCCCGGCAATCCCCTGGAATTCTTCCATCTGCCTCCTTGCCAGCAACAGAGACTTGGAGATGTCCATCTTTGACCTTTGGAAACTGGAAGATGACTTTGGTCCTGTACAGTTGGACAGGTGAGGATTGGGGCATTTAGGGAGAAAGCATGTTTCTAGGCATGGAACAGCATTTCAGCAAGGATTTGATTTTAGGAAAGATTGTGCACCAATATCTTTCCATTCATTAGTTCCACCTAGAGTGGGCAATTGAGCTATTTCCCTTTCTTGCAATTTACTATTGACCTAAGGTTAAATCTCTTTTACATACATTGCTGTACATGTTTTCCTAGTATGCAGTGTCACGTCTTTTTCTTCATTAGTAGTAAACAGTCTTTGTATTTTTATAACCGTTCCCTTATTATATTAAGCAACCTGTAAAACAGAAGTTTAAAACATCTTCTAATGACTTTTCTTTAAACTTTTTTACTTCTTTTGATTTTTATTTTTCTAAATTGGTGTGTCTTTTTCTAACTCTTTCTCTGTTTCTTTAAATGCCCAGTTTAAGAAAAGCAGCAGCCTCTGTAAGCTGCTGTAGAACATACAACTACAAAATGAAAATTTCCCATTACTCTTCTATAAATCACAAGCCAAATAGATTTTGCATTAAAATTTAAAAATTCTAAAAGTTAGAATAACATCCTGCTGGCAATTATAGCTGTTATATGAGTCTTCATTTATCTTTGTGATGTTTACAATTAAATAATTTCCAGACATCAATAAATTTATAATTACCAGTTATATTTTTTATTTGAATTTCAAACTCTCCTGAGTTATTTTAGTTTTTCTTAGAATTCATCACTGTTATCATTTAACCTACAGTGATATATCTAATTAGTCTGACAATTGCATTCCTTATCATGTCATATCAGCTTCATGGTTTCCTTCCAGAGTGCAGTCTGAAGTAAAACTCAATGATTTACTTGGTGTCAATGTATTTTGTAAGATTAAATCCAAAGCTTTTTCAAGAATCCTATCAGAATAACACTTAGTATTCTTTTATCTATTATTATGACTTTCTCTACACTAAGATACATTAGAATTCTGTTATTATAGTCTATAAGGACCCATATGACCATTTTGTAAGGAGCATGTTTGAATTTCAGAATAATACACTAATTAAATAATGTACTTTTAAGGATATAGTTGGCATATATACCCCTAGATTATAGAGCTCACCTCAATATTTTGGAAGCTGGAAATATTAAATAGGGAAAGTGATTTTTCCCGCTTGTTTTAAGGAGGGGCCTTTATAACCATTACACACTTCCTCTGTGACAAACTTCCGTGTAGGAAAAGGAATAAAGGCTGCCTGTATATTGTCACATGTGACATTGCACACACATATTTGCTTTGGTATGAGCACATTTGCTGGAAACCTAAGAATCTTTGTATATGTTCTTCGCATACACAAATTAGAAATTTAAGTGTGTGAAATTGTCATAAGAAAGAATCAACACGTAAGATATATATTCAATGGGCCTTTCTTCCAGGAGAAATTGTAATGCCATTATGTCACACAAACATCGTTGAGTCTTATGCTAATAAAATATAATTATATACATAATAACAGCCATTTCATTCTCCTTTTCACATTAGGGGGATGTTTTAAGGGCCAAAATAGATACCTGACACTTTATAAAACCTTAAACTTTCTATTGTACTCTTTGAAATTCTTACATACACACATACCCCAGCAATTGCCTTCACCTTCCTCCATTTTTGTAGCGTATGCCAGGGGATATCAGAGGGGTGGGTCTATATTGTGCATAGTTTAATCAGTACTTTGAAGAAAACAAAACAAGAAAATAAGCAGCAGTGCTAGCAATAGCAAAAGATTAATAATCCACTTAATTAAAAGTATTTTTATTTTAGTCAGTACCCCTGGAAGTAAGAGAACACATTTAATTTAATTAGCTGAAATTTGTGGATTGTAATGAAATTTCCATAATTATTTAGCACTCATAATGCTTTATGCATTCCTTTTTTTTCCTTTGCTGTCCTAGTGAAGAGTTCCATACCCAAAACTTGTGAATTTCTAATAAGGTTGCTTTTCAGCTTCAGAGAATACGATAACTCAGGTATTTCAGTGGCAGAACTGGCTTTTGAAAAAGCATTTCCTGCTTTTTAATTGTATGCATATACACATTCAAAGGGAGCCCTTTCTCCCCTTTTAATTTAGGGTAAGAATAGCTTTGAAAGAGCCTTGGATTCTGCTGGTTGGGAAGCCAAACCCTTCTAATGAAATTTGCAAAACCATTTCCTTAATTTTTAAAATATTTTTATTGCCTGATACAGGAACAAAGGACTGAGGCAATGGCCTGGCATATGCTTTGTTGTTATTTTATCTCCATTTCAGTTACTTGCTTTGCAAAAGGTCATCCCATCTATGTCAGTGATGAATCAGAGGCGTGGGAAAGGAGAGGTTGCCTAAACATCATTTCATTTGTACTGAGTAAATGGTCAAGAATTTGTCCCTCTATTTGTTGCTTTACAATCTATTCAAACAGTCCTATTGACAGGGAAATCCCATTATTCATATACGTGTTTTAATATACGTAATATACGTATTATATTAATAATATACATTAGGTCTGAATTTTGACTAGAAACCAAGTAGCTGCAAAAAACCTAAAACCTTTAAAGTAAAAATTCATCCGGTAAAAAAATGTAAGCATTGTCTGACCAAACTATATTTTCCAGTATTAAGCATGTTTCATCACTTAAATGGTACAGCAGCCTTACCTAATCTGCTACAACTCAGATGTACTGGACTATATTTTCTGTTTTCAGAAGTGAGCATGATGCATGATGGGCTTTGTGGTTCTGGAAAATTGGGAAAGGTGAGGCTAGTATGAGCATGGCAGCTGTGTTTGTAGCCAAAGTAAGTGCAGATATGAACCCATACCAAGTGCTGCCATTCTCTCCATCATTAGACACACTCACCACAAGACATAATCATATAATAGCACTGACCCATTTTTTCCTTCCCTGTGTGGATTCACTGTGTGATCCAGGATGACTTCGGATGAGTTGTCTTTGTTATTTTTAAGTCTCCAAACTGTCCTAAATAAAGCTGGGATGTTGCCACAGTCCATTCCTCCACTCACATCACCTCCCCTGCTACCATTACAAAACTCTGGAGGCCTGGTAAGAACAGTTGCCCCAAATTCTCCATTTGCCACTTTTGGGTTATGTGTGGCCATAAAGGGGAATGAGTGAAAATTAAAGCAACAGTACACTCAAAGAATATGTCCTTTGTCTTGGATGAGGAAAGGACAAGGTAACTTATTAGTCATCTGTTTGGACAACATTATAGCTATTCCTTCACCATGAACCCCACAAGTGAACATGCAAACCAGGTACTGCTTGTGCATTTTTTTTCAGTCCTGCTTTTCATCTCTGGAAACTGCAGGTAGGGAGAATTGTTGATAGGAAAGGTGTTTTTTGTAGCACCTCTGGAGTGAGTGTAACCACTTCTCTTGCCCTGAAGATCAAATTCTAAATATTCTTCATGCAGTAACCAATAGAGAAGAAATATAAAACTTGTGTTTGTTAATTGCAAATAGGTGTTGGTTTGTTTCAAGTTATAATAGTGTTGGTCATATCATCTCAAAAATGATCTCATAGAGTAAAAAACAAAAATCTGGAGCAGAAAATCATCTTAATAAAATAAGGCTATAAATAAAATAAAATAATATCTTAATAAAAGCGTTTCCACTCCCTGAAAGCCAACACAGAGAGACTAAGGAGAAGCTTCTTCCCACAGGCAATATGGACCTTAAACCCTAAACCATAACAACCAGGACTAACAGTATTCCCATAATCTATCTCACTCCTAACTTATTCTCCTACCCTGTCTAGACTATCTCTTGCCCTACTACCTATGGTCACGAATGGTCGCACACGAATTTCACTGCATTTCGTGTGATGAATGACTATGTATGTGACAAATAAAATTTGATTCGATTTGATTTGACTTGATTTGTTTTGGCTAAAACATTTGGGGGTTTTGGTTCAAGAAAAAATATCACACAAAAAGGAGGGAGGGAGGGAGGAAGGAAGGAAAGAAAGAGTTAGGATATTTTCTTCTCTTCTGCTACATAAATTTACTAGGTGAAGGCCTTTTTAGGTACCTATCAAAAGGCATTTATTGCCTTAATAGATTTACTTGGCTGCAAAAATAAGCAGATGCAGAAATGAGAAAAAAGGGTATAAAAAATGTCTGATTTGCCCAGGGAAGGTAAATCCAGAGGTGAAATTCTAGCAAACCTGCTAGAACCTGTAGTAAATTTTCTAAGTAGTTTGGAGAACTGGTTGTTAGAAGAAATCTCCTTTTGTTTTTTTTCCACTTTACAGGTTAATCCTGTTAGGAAGGCAGGACACAAACATTCTGGTGTTGTTTTTAGCCTAATCTTTATTGCCCTACTTATAGAAACTGCCCACCCAGTCACATGACCGCCCCAGCCATGCCCACCAAGCCACATCCACAGAACCAGTAGTAAAAAATTTGAATTCCACCATTGGGTAAATCTCTTCTGCTCATGGAATATGGTATCAACTAGTTCTCCCCTCCAATGAGAGGTTTCTGTCAATGGGATGGGGAGAATGTGATTTTCAACTCTTCTGCCTTTCTGCAACCATCTATAACCTCTCAAAATTAGTACTGGAGGCCAGAAGAAATTTCTGGAAAAGAGAGAGAATTGAAAGTCACACTTCTCCCTGCTCCTCTCAACAGAGGGAACTTTGTGGGATTGAATTAAGTCAGCTGCTGAAACTCACTGGCATTGATTTCAAGGCTAAGAAAAACATAATCTTTAATACTATTATTATTTATTTATTTATGTTTACTTTATCATATGCCTTATTATTATAATACTAGTACTACCATTAATATTATCTGTTTTCAACAATCTGAAGTATCAATTGCCAGTTCTTTAGTGGCATAATTATTTATATTGTTGTTGTTGTTGATCATCGCACAGTCAGCCAGATGTTCAGACTGGGTTTGGCATTTTTATGTACCTATCAAGTCCTTACCAAGGACCTGGGATAGGCAGATCTGGATGTTTGATGGTGTTACAGATATTGTCGCACAATGGAAGCTGCTCCAAGTAAAGCCGCAATTGACTGATGGTGAATTTGTCAATACTGATGGTGTTCAAGTGGTGCTGCAGTTGCTTTAGGATTGCACCCAAGGTGCCTGTTACTATTGGTACCATCTTTGATTGCCTTTGCCACAGTCATTCCAGTGGTGGAATTCAATTTTTTTTACTACTGGCTCTGTGGGCAGGGCTTGGTGGGCGTGGCTGGGGTCATGTGACTGGGTGGGCAGTTTCTGTAAGCAGAGCAATAAAGATTAGGCTAGAAACAACACCAGAATGTTTTTTTCCTACCTTCCTTACAGGATTAACCCTGTAAAGTGGGAAAAAAACACCAAAGAAATTTCTTCTAACAACTGGTTCTCCGAAGTGCTCAGAAAATTAACTACTGGTTCTGGCAAACCTGCTAGAACCTGCTGAATTTCACCTCTGAGTCGTTCTATTTCTGTCTAGGATAGAACACAGTGAAGCCCTCATTTGGGAGTAAGCTTGGCTGGGGAAATTTTCAACAAACATAATGATGTGGAAGGAGAAAGCCTCCTCAAGAAGAAGTCTCAAGAAAGCAGGCCTTGCTGGTCCTGAAGAGGCACATAAATGCCTTTTCCCCTCCCACAAACACAGAGCGTAAGTTTGAAGAAACCCACATATGAGTGTGGCTGATTCTCTCTGCCTGTGGGTACAACCGCGACTGCTGGTTTTTGCTGCTGCTATCTGCCTCACCATCTCTTCTCTTTGCTGGCAGGGAAATCACCACAGATCAAACTTTCATAATTCACCTGCAGTAAAAGCCATTCTTCACACAGTTGAAAATCACAGCCAGGCTGAACCAAATCCCAGCCTAGTCGATGTCTGGATCACAGTGTTAACCTAGTCACATATTTATGTTGGAATAAACTTTTTCGGATTAGTTTCTACTTTGGCATGTAAAGTGTTGGGATGTATAAACAAATATACATCTTCAAGCAGATAAAGGATAAAATGTGTAGAGGGTCTATTTGTTGTTTTCTTGCCTGCCCATAGTATCTTCAAAAGCCTTCTCCAGTACCGAAGTTCAGAAACATTAACACTTTTTCTATTTTGTTTCTTCAGAGTCACAGAGGAGATCTAGCATTCATGCAATTTGATAAAATTGTATTTGGATATCACAAGAAATCACATTCAGTCTCCTAAGACTGACTTGACTTATGACCACAATTTCTGTTGTTAAGCAATATTTATTAATTTTGTCCCATTTTATGAGTTTTGTCCAATTTTATGACCTTTCTTGCCACAGTTGTTAGATGAATCACTGCAGTTGTTAAATTAAGTACATTAAGTTGTTAAGTCGATCTGGATTCTCCATTGACTTTGCTTGTCAGAAGATCACAAAAGGTGATCACATGACACTGGGACACTGCAATCCACTGAAATATGAACACTCGTAAGTGTGAAAATGGTCCTAAGTCACTATTTTCTGTGCTGTTGTAACTTCAAATGGTCACTAAACGAATGATTATAAGTCAAGAACTATCTGCATTTTTTTACTTCTGGAATGCCCAATTCAGCACAGATGGTACAGTCTCACTTTCCTTCTGTTCTTCCTATAGATGAGAAGCAAAGCAAACATGATGGAGAAGCTGAAGAATTCCCAGTCGCCTGTTAAGCCTGAGCAGCCAAGCCTTCCACCAGCTGTTACCCCAACCCCTCTTCCTTCACCAGATGGTGGGGGGAATGATGTAGAGGCCACTGAACCCCCATCCAGCCCCACTTCTTTCTCACCTCAAACAAAGGGGAGCCCTCCTACAGAGGCTCCCCATGCAGCACTGCCCCCCCATGTCCCTGTCATCAGCCTGGGCTACAGCAAGTCCCCCACTCCTGTTGAGGTTCCCACAACCCAACTCACTGCTCTACACCCCATTCCAAACTTCTTACAGTTCTCAGGTCTCCCTGGACCCCCTCCACCATCCCTGCCTCTGACTGGAGTAAGGAGTCCACTTTTAGCTCCACAATACCAGCCTCATCCTTTTCTCAACAAGTAAGTCCAGAAATCAGATCTTGGGGGGAGGGGAGGGGAATGAGGAAAGGAAGAAATCTGGTTGTGTAGGCAAGCTGCCAGTGCCAACTCTGGGAACAATGGCAGTGGGTTCATCTAGACCAGGGCTGTCAAACCGCAGGATATGTCATGTGCTGGTCCCACCCCCGCCTGGTTTAACGAAGGGGGGGGGGGAAAGTCCCAATATGTCTTGTGACGCCTCCAAATTCAAATTCAAATTTATTGGTCACATATACAGTCATACATGGTACGATATGCAGTGAAATGCTTACGTGACCGTCCGCGACCACAAATAAATTAAGGCAAAATGGGAGGGTGGGGTAGGAAATAAGTTAGGGATGGTTGGGAAGGTGGGAGTTAGATACAGTCATGGTTCCTGTTGTAGTCCTGAGTGTGCTTGTGGTTACTGGTTTAGTGTCCGTATTGCCTGTGGAAAGAAGCTTTTTCTCATTCTCTCTGTGTTAGCCTTCAGAGAGCGAATGATGATGACAATGCGAGTTTGACACCCTGATCTAGACTGTGTTACATATAAGCAAATTACCCCACTTTTGGAAATTGACAAAAAGAGAAAGCAGTCCACGTCAGCAGCCACAGCTTCTCTATGACAGCATTGTCTAACATGGAATATGTGCAATTCTCAGAATACCTAACAAGCATTTATTTTCCATGTTGCCTAGAATTCTGGAAATTGAAGTTCAAACATAACTGGAAGGTACAATATTAGGGACAGGTGCTTTCCTGAGTCATACTACATATTGCTAAGCCTTTAAAGCCTTCAGGACAATTTAATTTGGAAATTGAGAAGGAAGCATCAATGGCTAATAAGATAGCTTGTTGATAAGTAGTAGAAGCTCCCACACGGTGGAAACCAGAGAAGATGTTATTAGGCCAAGGATCATGATAATGCTAACAGTCAGAGTATTCAACTCATCAAGCAGATGACAAAACCAGATGGATTTGTAACTGGCTGACAGACTGTACTCAATGAGTAGTTATCAATGCTACTACATCTACATGGAGGGAAGTAAGTAGTGGCTACCACAAGTTTCCATCTTAGACCTAGTACCCTTCAATATCTTCATAAATGACTTAGATGAGGGAATAGAAGGGGACTCGCCAAATTTCCAGATGATACTAAGCTGGTAGGAATAGCCAATACCCTAGATGATAGGCTCAAGAGCCAGATGGATCTTGACAGATTTGGACAATGGTGAAATTTAATATGAAGAAAAGCAAAGTTTTACACATAGACAGGAAAAACCAAAGGTACAAGTACAGATTAGGTGAAACCAGGCTCAAAAACTAACTGTGAGACCAACCTTGAAGTCCTAGTGGACAATCACTTAAATATGAGTCAGCAATGTTCAGCTGCCACCAAAAAAAAAAAGCTAATACAATCCTTGGTTGTAAAAACAGAGGCATAGAATCAAAATCATGTGAACTGTTAGTACTGTTTTATTACGCCACATCTAGTAAGACTATGCCTGGAATACTGCAACCAGTTTTGGTCATCATATTACAAAAAATATGTTGAGACTTTGGAAAAAGTGCAAGGAAGAGCAACTAAGATGATTAAAGACCTGGAGACTAAAACATATGAAGAACGGTTGCAAGATTTGGGTTTGGCTAGTCTAGAAAAAAGGACTAGTTGGGACATGATAGCAACATTCCCGTATTTGAAGGGCTGCCACAAAGAAGATGGAGTTCATCCTATTTTCCAAAACAACAGAAGGCAAGACAAGAAACAATAGATGGAAACTAATCAAGGAGAGAAGCAACCTGGAAAAAAGTAGAAATCTAACAGTGAGGACAATTAATCAGTGGAACAGTTTACCTTCAGAAGTTGTGGATGCTCCATCACTGGAGGTTTTTAAGAAGAGACTGGACAGTCACTTGTCTGAAATAGTATAGGGTCTCCTGCTTGAGCAGGGGGCTGGACTAGAAGACCTCCAAGGTCCCTTCCAGCTCTATTTTCTATTCTATTCAGTAAGTAGTGTCCAGCATATCTTAATTTTGTCCTTTTCGTCTGATTTGTTATTTTTATTTCCTGAGAAGGAAAGAGATCTCTTACTTCTAATTACTTGAGCCTGACAGTCCTTTGCCTCCTTGTTTGTTTGTTTATACTTTGGGACTTGCCAAAACATGGACTTTCTTTACTACTATCTGTAATGAATGAGTTAAGCTAGCAATTTAGAGCACAACAGGGAAGACGGAACTCTGATTGTTTTATTGAGTTTTGTGGCTAGGACTTTGGGGGAAGCTGAGCTTATGAACTGTGCCAAGCTACACAAAATTATATGTCTGTAGAAATGGTCTAGAAAGGTTCGGCTTTATTGATTATATGCTGAGAGAACCAGTGGGAAAGTGAGCAATCTGGAGGCCACTAATAATATTTCTACATGATAGTGGTCCATCCAGTGCCATCCTGTGCGAAAACTGCTGGCTGGGTAGGGATGGTTGGATTGATGGAGTAGTCCCTGCCAGTGGTCCTTGGGAACATGATAGGTACTTGACCACTCTGAATGGAAAAAAGCAAAGTTGTCAGTGTGTATCAGGTTAAATTTAATTCAGTGATTTCTTTTAATGTTGAGATTTTATTTTCTTCCTATTGTTTATCAACAAACCAACAATGGGTGTACTCTCTCTGCTTGGTCAGTCTAAGTTGTGTTTCCTGAACATGCTTTGCCTTGCTCCAATCTCTGATGTAGGCATGGCATCAGATAAACTGTTGTGAATTTTTCTACCCTATAATGACAACCTTTTTCAGAATTAAAATTGAATGTATTTGCCAAATACCTCCAAATATTTATTTTGTGGATTATGATGGCATTGGGATGACTATGATACATCCCAAACAAAGTGACTGAGCCGCTCACAATACATGAAGGAATGAAGCTGAAATAATTGTTGTTAACTGGGCAGGTTAATCCCAGGTACGGTTTTTTGTGTCTCGTCATAGTACAAACGCTATAAGGTTGGACTTGCAGTGAGGGATGCAACAGACCCTACATAAAAAATGTTAATCCTGGACCTGCTGCCAAGAGACATGAGAAAATGATAATATCTGTAGGGAAGATTTGTAAGTAAAGTTATAAAAACTTATATTCATGATTTTGAGATAGGGGTTCTGATCACTGTTCTTATTTTTCTCTAGCATCTACCTAGGCAATTCGGGGACATTCGGCCTCTTTCCCAGTAACCGCCTCAAGCGAAGACCAAGTCATTATGAGCAAGACATTACTGAAGGTGAGTGGCCATGGGGAAAAATCAAGTGTGCTCCTCTCCCAGGACAGAGTGGAGAGAACTACTTTGCAGAGTAACACGTGAAAAGATATGGAAACAGCTTGTATAAAGTGACTGCCAATATGGGGGAAGGAGTTCCCAATTCATGTTCATCATGACCCCTTTTGCAAAGGCCTCTTACTCTTTCAGACTTTTCCATGTATCTACCCAGGTCTTCAACCCCAGAAAGTGGCACGCCGGGTCTTCACTAACAGCCGGGAACGGTGGCGTCAACAGAATGTGAATGGTGCCTTTGCAGAGCTTCGGAAACTCATTCCCACCCATCCACCTGACAAGAAGTTGAGTAAGAATGAGATTCTCCGCTTGGCCATGAAATATATCAATTTCCTGGTCAAGCTACTGAGTGACCAGGCCAGACTGGCTGGAGGAGAGACTGCTGAAACAGACAACCCCTGCAATGGCACTCCCAAGACTCCATCACCATCAGCATCCATAAAACTGGAACAGTTGACCGTTGAGTCAATGACTGTGTTGGAAGCTGGAGAACCACGGTGATGTCTAGCAGTAACAGACCATCATCACCACCCCATTCTGTGCATCTACAATGATGTACACATGGATCAAGCTAGCATCAGTGGAAACGCCTAGGCCTGAACATCCCTTCCTTGAGTCCATCACCCATGGAATGGGCTGCCATAAGAGGATTATATTGACTTTGGAAGACTTCATTTGACTTCAGAAGTCCAAAAAACAGAAGAAGAAGGTGCTGAAGTCCCTTTAGCTGAGACATCCATTGATGCCCAATGGAAGCCTCAGAATGTGGGGACTCTGGAAGAGATGAGGAATGAAATTTTATGTACAATTCCCTGGTTTAGAGCAGCGGGGATTTGTTTGAGCAAGCTAGCTCTATATGATGTCTGGTTTGTATAAGACACCTTCTAGTCTAGCCCTTGTTGGCTGTAAGAGAAAGATCTCGATGTCAGGCAACACCTTGGCTGGGAAGAGTGTTCTGGAGTTTCACATTCACTGTTTGATGATTAATGCTTCTGACTTTTAGCCTTAACACTGTTCCTGCCAACAAATCTAAGCCTTATTGTTGCCGGGGCCCCAAATAAATATTTGAGCTTATACAAAAGAGCAAAAGGATATAAAAAGAAGTGGCAAGGTTAAGAAGCTGAGCACTGAGGCCCAGCCTACTTTCCACCTTCCCATCAAAATGGGATTCTGGCTCGGATACATCAGTGATATCTTTCTAGATGGGAAAAGAGCTGCTGAAGGACTTTGAGCATTCTTGTCAACACCTTGGAAAGCAAGGGCTACATAACCGCACAAACTGTTCAGTGCATCTGCTGTAGCTCAGTCAGGGCTACCGGTAGTGATTTGTGTGAGGAACTCCTCTTTTTGACAGGCTGATTTTCCTGCATGCACAATGTTTGGGTTTTTTTTTTGGCAATTTTTGTGCAGAATCCATCATCAGTCCCAAAAATCAGGAACACCATCTCTGCAGCAGAACTGGGCCTTAAAAATGGTCTCTTGTAACAGGTGTGCTGTTGGGGAGTTACTCCAGATGCAAGCAGTTAAGAGGGAGTGGGTGGTGGTGGTGCAATGTCTGCAGTGTCATTCCCAAGAGGCCAGTTGGGTGAATGGCAGGGTTGTTGGGAACCCAGTCTCAGAAACCTTCTCCCTTCCTGGAAAGAGAAGGGCGGTTTGTGCTGAGTCAATATCTCCAACTTCTCCACAAACCCTGGGCCCCTTGCCAAAACCACATGACAGCAATGATTCTGGAGGGAGGGATAAGAAGTTTGTTGAAAGATCTTTGGGGTGAAGAAAGATGATGACTGTATCTACACACACAAACCAGCATCCATTCAATTTCCAGATTTGCTTGCAAAGGAAAGTGTTCTCTGCTAACATTTGCTTTTATTGGGAGGAGGATTTGTAGGATGGGATTCTTACTCATCAATGCTGTCCAGACCTGGAGCTCATTGGAACCAAATTCTTCCAAGTTGTATGTTTTAAAACTGAAGTCAATACCGTGAACAAAAAGAAAAGAAATATATTTGTGATAATTGTTGACACTGTAAAAGATTGTGTGGATTGCATGCTGCTTGAATTTGAATTTTTCACTGCAAAGAAATGATGAGGAAATACATGTGTGTGTGTGCACGTATGGGTATGTAGCATGTTTGTGAAGGATGGGACAGTAATGGAAGTGAAAAGCTTGAAGATACAGACGTTCTGCATCCTGAGATGATTTCTCCTCAGTCCTCTCTCACATGGCGTAAAGTGTAGCAGTAGCACCGCTATGACTGAATGAAGCCACATTTAAGTCTCAAGAGGTGAAACGGTCCAAATATGTCTACAGGGCCTGGTGTATTATTCTGCCAACACCAGCAACTTACCTGACCTCATGCATATTCCGTGGGTACAACTTACTTACAGACTAGAAATTACCCCAAAATACATAGAGCTGAATGGCAATTTATGAGGCATTCCTGTTTCCTTTTGCAAGTTTTGGTCTCATTCACTTTGCTGTGATTAAGGAGACTTTCTTTTTGATTCTACCTTCTGGGTTTGTAGACTAAGCAATCACTATGCCTTTCTTCCTCTTGTCCACTTTCTAAGCAGTCCTTCAATCACATGATGTTTATTTTATTTTATTTTTCATGTTCACTTATCATGCTATACTGGTTCTTGCTCTATTCAGCTCAGCGAAAGGATCCAGGATATCTGTTTGGATTTGCACAACGTACTGAATCTCAACCAAGCCTTAGCCAGCTATCTTTTAGCTCAGAATCTAGTCAGGGTAGGAAATCTGTGGATTCTGTGTTGTGCAAACTCAAGAAGGATAGTAAACTGTATCTGAATGCAGTCTAAACCTGTGGATACCCATTGATGTTTATTATGCAATCATTCTTTAAGTTAGTGACATAATTTTGTTTAGCTGTTATTGTTTATGTGGAATCTTTGAGGTGCCAAAATCAAATTAAATGCTTTGCTCAGAATTTAGTGAAAATAACATGGTTCCAAGGAAAATAACTAATCAAAACATAGCAGGCCCAGTCAGAGAATTATTCTGCTCAGGCTCCACCATAATGAATTGGATAGCTTAAAGAAAGATGCAGTTCAACAGGCAAGAGAAACTCCTACCAGACTGTTAGAATTGATAGATGTACAGAGGATATGGTGTGTTTATATGCATTCCTGAAGGGCCCTATAATCTGAAGTATATTTTAAAAAGCAGTGGATTCAGTTACAATCCAATTTAGAGCACATAATGACAAATGGATACATTTCCCACTATGCTGGCATATGGAAGGTGCTGGTTTTAAATTCCGCCATACAAAGACGAATGGGCTTATCCATTTTAAACAGTTGAAGTCAAGTCACGTCTCTGTATTTTGGTCACTGATTAGCAACAACTAAAAAATTCTCCATTGTGATCCCCTGATGACTTGAGACCAAGCTGGCAAGCAGAGAAAGAGCAGTTTTTAGACCTGTGCATTCACCTGAGCATCTATTTTGCTATGGTTTTATACAACTGAGTGGTACAAGATATCACTGCACCTCTTGATTTACTCACACTTATCCCATGATCCTCAAATGGTATTAATAAAAGAGTTACACATGCCTCCCCATGCTGAAAATTTCAGTCAAGCAAATAAGGTCTTCAAGACTATCTGCAGTATTGTCCTGTAGAAGGAGCATCCACAGGGGATAATTAAGAAAGTCAAGATGACCACTACAGTGGGGCAGTTGAAGCGCTGCCTTTTATTTGTATCATATGCAGAGCTTTTGTGGATACTTGTGCTATGACATTTTAAAATCCACAGCAGGAGAAGGGAGTGTTAGAGGACCAGATATTTTTCCTGCCTACCACTTCTTTGCTCAAAATCAGCCTTCCCCTAAAGCCAAATTCAAGCAAGGCTCAAGAATTCAAAGGTAAAGTAGGGTGAGGAAATTTGAGGAAATGGGGGATATTTGGAAATTGAATCTCACTTCCTGTACTATTTGCTTTGATCCCAATGCCCTTCAAAAGCAAGATTCTCTCTAAAGAAGATGAAAGGTGTACTATTGTACCATGCAATGGAGGACCACCATACTTAATTCCAGGCAAAGGGCAATCAGTAAGAACCAGAAACCCTGCCAAGTAGATACATCTTGGAATTGGGGTTGTGCTGAGAAGCACCTAAGGAGAAAGGATTAAATCTCTCCTTCTACTCCAATTAGTTGGCATTAGTTGCCTAAAATGGCACTCATCATCTAACTTTAGGTACTGCTGTTTTCATTTCCCAATTCCCCAGATGATCACAATCATTTTGTCACATTCACAGTGTCTTCCCTCTGGAAGCAATTAGAGATTTCATGTCATGGTGCTGGGGTTTTCATTAGCAAAAATAGATTTGTATCAGAAATTGATTTAAATCTAATGATGTTAATGTTGAGGCCTGAAAGGTTTGTGCCTTGTGCTTGAGATGAAGGTCAAATGGTTGGTATCAGTACAAAGGAATGCCAGAGGTAGGCTTCTGGAACAAACAAATACCCAAATGTGTACATACCCAGGATGATGCGTACTTATAGGCTTAAAGGGATCTTAATTAGGACTACTGTCTTGACCTGCAGAAGAAACCTGTTTGTGTGCACCCGATCCCAGATGTTTTCTACATCAGGGTCCATGGCTCCTAATCTCTCTCTCTCTCTCTCACTATCTCTTTTTCAAGAAAAACAAACAGAAACAATTACAGTCAATAACATTCTTTAATTCAATCAGTTAAAGAAGGTGCTGCATCTATAAACTTTTATTATGGAAAATTGTAATTAATACATGCGTATTACACCCCGCTCGGAGAGTGGCACTTGGGGAGGGAGGGGTAGTGCCGAGGGCTGATTGGGACAGGGGCTGGGGCTGGAGGAGCTGACCCACCACATCACAACTGCTGGTTCCCTTCTTTGGGGTGAGGGTGAGAGGGGGGAAGCTATGTGCAATGCAGGTGGGTTAGCAGAGGAGCTGTTCTGCAGACTTGAGCTATCTTCCCCTGAATAAAACCTGCAGGTGGGGAAGGGTAGAAAGTCATGATGGCTAGCAACCAAGGGGCTCCCATGAGCCCCCCCACAACTGGAGGCAATTTGCTTGTAATCTCTGTAAACATACTTTGTTACCATTTCTGAAGCTGGATGCATAAAGTTTGATCACTTTCTCTTCCCGTCTCAACTTGTTCGCTGGTGGCAGCAAAGGCATCAGTTTAAGGCACTTCCCTTAATTCAGCTGCAGGGTTATGAGTTTTTTGCTTTCAGAACCAAATCAGTAGCAAACCAACAGCTTCTTAAGGAGTGGAAGGGCACTAAAGGGCCAAGGGAAAGAGCTGGAGATGGCTGCTCTGAAGCATCAGGCTGATATGGGTAAAAACAGATATGTGCATTTTGAGTCTAGACCAGGCAGGTGGGACACCTTAGCTTGGCACACTTCTGGGAAAACTCACAAAAGGGCCCCCTGTCCTTGTACCAAAATTGAGAGTTGCTATCTTAATATCCACACAGGACTAAGTCAAAATGGGGGTTCTTCCTGCAGGGAGGGTAAACGAGCCCTTCCTGTAAACATCCTGAGTGGGTTAGAGAAGGAAACACTCTTTAGGGCTACCATATCTGGGTTGCAAAAATCTGGATGGCCATTAGATAGCATCCAAAGGTCAGTGTTTTCTGTACTATATGTCTATGCTGCCTTCTAGTGGTTTTCCGCTAGAGCTGGTAGCCTTAGGGAGTGTGGTCATATTCCCTGGTCAAGGAAAAACAGAATGGCATCAGTGGGACTCATTTACCTCTGCAAGAAGTGGAAGACACAACAAAATACCTTACAAAACTAAGGGAAGAAGATTTGGGGAACAAAGTAGGCCTGTTGGGCTTACTTGCCATCTCAATTATCTCCATGCTATTTAGAAGGGACGCTCCTCCAAGTCTTCATGGGAAACAGAAGCAAGGTTTCTTTCCTCCTAGCATTGAGCCCCTTAGATCCTCCCTTGGGAATGGCTACTGAACTCCCAGGATTTCAGACCACTAATCCTCGGATTCCTTTATCAGATCACAGCCATCTCTGGCAAACACACTGTAGGTTTTTGGAAACCCACAGGTGCCTAAACATCCTTTGAAATAAGTCTATTCAAAAGCAAAAGTGAAACTTGTCACTAATATTTCCTGTCACACTAAATATGACAGCAGTATGTCCATATTTTTTATTGTTAGGCTGCCCTAGACAAATATCAACAAAGAGGGAAGGAAACTTTGATTTAAGAGCAAAGGAGGATAAAGGTAAATGGTGCTAAGTCCTCTCCCTGCCCAAGGCATACCTTCCTGCTGGCTCCGCAAAAGTGCTTTTCTCCTCAGCCAGAAGTTACCCTTGCAAAGAGAAAAGTGCCCCAGAGAAGTTGTAAGAAGGGATGCAAAGGATTAACAGCAGGAGCAGCCGCCACCTCTCAACACATCAGCAGACATGAAACAAAGATGCTCAGTCCCAAATAAACAGGAACTACTCTGCTGAAATGTGTGTGTGTGTGTGTGTGAATATATATATACATATACATACCTCTTAGGCACTTTAAAATTTGACCAAAACGCTGACAGGATGTGAATATGGAAGAAATGAGTCTAATCTTGATGCTTCTGAGCAGCTCCTCCAGAAAGCAGGGGAATGGGGAAGAAGGAAAACTGACCCCCCCCATTCACCCACCAATATAGACACAGATACATGATCTTGGAGCCCTCGGCACTTCCTTCCACTGGGCTTCCCATCTCTGCTCTGAGGAAGGAACTGGTGGGAATGGGAAGAGGGAAGCCGATGATTTTTTTTCTTTTTTAAAATATATGTTTTTTAATTTTTTTTTAAACATTTTTATTTTATTTTCTTAAATTCACATAACACAATAAGCCATTCCAATGGAGAAAGCCGAAGAAAGCTCAGGCAAAAATGATAAAACAGTTCGGATTTTTCTTTTTTTTTTCTTTTTTCTTTTTTCCTATATATATTTTTTTGTTGTGAAGCAATATTGACAGTTATAACATATGGCTACCTGCATTCTGCTAGACACGGAAGAAACTTCAGAAAGAACAAAAACAGACAAAGAGCTACCCTTTATTTTCAAGTGCAGAGGGGTGGGGTCAGCAGCAGGAGGGGGCCTGGAAAAACAGACTGAAAGACACAAAGGGAGGCTTGGGGTTCCAGGGAAAGAGGCAAGGGAGTCAGGGATAAGGAGAAAAAGCACACCAAATTCCATTAGTACTATATATATATACTGTACTGTACTCATATATATACTGCGTTTCTTAAACAAGGAAGAAACTTGTTCAAAGGGGCAGGGGTAGGTTGCAGTCTGGGAAGCTGCAGTTTCATGGATCTCAAGGTTTTTACTGCCGAGCGAGAGATATGAGTCTGAGATTAATGGGGACTGGGCATATGGAGGGCACGAAAGGGGGAAGCCAAGTGGGTTGTCAAAGGTACTTTGTGAAAGGAGGGACGGAAGGGCTCAACTGTTCTTCTAAAGCAAAGGTTAGAGGAAGAAACAGCCCCATTGCAAGTAGGGTCTGAGGCTCACTACCAGCCCACTGGCAGCCAAACAGGGACAGCTGCCTTCTCCAAACCAAGAGCTCAAGAGACAGCAAAGTGGATGCTGACACATTTATAGGGCAGAATGCAGCAAAGATGACTGCCCACCAAATGAAATTGTCTTGGGCCCTAAGGAACCTTAGCATCCTCCTGGGTCAGCAAGGGAACCCACAACTGAGCATCACTGGGGAGAAAGTCACTGAGCAACCACCCTTTCCTGTAAACAGAGGACTCAGGGGTCCAGAAAAGGGGATTAGAAAAGCCCAAGTGCAGACATGCTTTTGGGGTGTGTGGGAAGGGATTCATGTGGTCTTCAGGATTATTTTGGAGTTATGCTTCCTTCACCCTCTCTTTTGGATGGGGCAGCAGTAGCCAGGCCAAAGAGGACTAGGTACCACCATGTTTAGCCCAAGTAGCTCCCTCTTGCTGGTCAAGCCTAGGCTTTTATTGCTTTCCCCTATATTAAGCACATGGATAGGTGGAATTTCCTGCACCTGCTCCCCAGGCAGAGCACACGGTCCATCTGTTTCAACAAAAGATGGGTTTACAAAGGCACTATGTCAGCTGGCCAGTTAAGCATGTTGAGAGTAAGGCAAAGTCATCCATCTTGATCCTTCCCTGAAGTGAGAAATTTCTCCAGTCAATCTCCCTTGCTCTGTGAGGTGCAGGGTATGATCTGAGTCTGGCTCCTGCTTTACACACAGGTCCTTCTGCCTTGCAATTTTACAAGGAGCCGAGAGGAAAGATTCCTCTCAACAGAGAAGAAGGCTGTGAAAAAGGGCAAGCAGGAGTTACAACTGGGGGTAGGAATGTAAGGAGTTCAAAGGAAGGGATGCTGGTGAATTCATTAGATCAGCTCCTCGTTCCAAAGAGAAGCCATTGAGCAATAGATACATATGCAAGACAGAGTTAAAAAGAAGGAACCCCCCCCCCCAACATTGCAATTAGGCTGGTTTACAAGAAAGTGGGGTGGGGGATAGAAATGAAGGTCAAACACCTAGTCAACTTTTGCTTAGCTCTTTTAGGGGAAAAAACAAGACGAAGAAAAAGAAGAGAAGAATGTGCAGTGGCAGTGGTGGAAGGTGCCAAAAGGCTGAAAGGAGCCAGAGAAACAAAGTCTGCCCAAGATGGCCTCTGTTCCAGTAGGGACCTTCCCCCTTTGCCATGGCAACCTCACCATCATTCATCTCGCTCGGCAACCCGGGAAGATCCATGAGAAGCTGCCAGATGCTGCTGGTGCATTTGACCGCAAAGCCCGCTGCCCCTTTCAGCTAAACATAAAGAAGAGATAATGCGTGTTTCCTAAAATGTGCTTTATGATAACAATTAATTGATTCATAAACTATGTATAATAGAGATTTTAATGTATTTTATACTGTAAGAAGCACCAGGTTTTGTATTTTTAATTTTTTCAACTTAGGCTTTTTAGTTTTTTTCTTTACTTTTAATTTTGTAATTGTCTTCAATTTTTTTAACCTGATACAGTGTTTTTTTTACAAGTTTATTTTTGTGTATGACAAAACTTTTGCCTTCAGCCCTCCCATAAAATGACAAAACTAATGAGGAAAAGGAAAAAACAACAATCAATCCTCAATTATTATCAATCTTTTAAAAAGGATTTAAAAAATAAACAAGAAAAAGGAAAAATAGACAAATGAAAAAATAAACAGAAAAAGTTTTTCCCCATACTTACAAAGGTGGGTTTTTCTTTTGTCCCAATTTATTTAGAGTCCCTGGGAACAGAAGACTTTGCAACAAAAATAGATTTTTTTCTCTTCTTCTTAACAATCTTTAACATACAAAGATATTAAAACTATGCACTCCATTGCACTTGGCTCAATGCAAACAAAATTGGTTCTTTTAAAACCCCTAATATATATTTCGTTTTTTAAAATCCCCTCCCCCTTTTAAACAAAATTTTTTATGTGTTTTGCTGCCCATACCTGTAAGCCACCAAAATTGAAACTTCTCCATGTCACCTCTTATGGATTCCTTCCCAGGGTTTACATTTACCCCCTTTTTATGACTCCAACAAGGTAACATGTAAATAGATGGCACTGGTATTCCATCTACTCACCTACATGCTACTGTTATTCATCTGTTACCTCTTAAAAATCCCAAGTATTAAATAAGTGCTTAAGCACTGTTAGGATTTAAAGCTTCTTTTTTCAGAATTAAATAACAGTAAACTTTTACTCTCCTACCAACCACCCTCTACCATTTTAAGTGCTGTTTCATTGGTGGTCACCCACCTCTGGATTCCTGCAATTCCTACTTTTTTCAGATCTATCCATCTCCTGTTTTTAGGGAACCCATTCTGAGCAATGCTGGGCATTAAAGTCAGAAGCTTCAAGCAATTGAGTAAAATTATTGGACTACTTAAAAGGAAAGCAATCAGTGTCTTAAATAAATGAGCTTACTAAATATATTTAAGAACTGAAGGAATGGAGCTGTATCAGTTCTTGTAGGGCTACAAAATGCCAGGTAGCCACTGGTCTTGGAGGCAATCTAGTGAGGGTCTGGGTTTCTGCTTATTAAATATGGCCACCTGGACTATTGTGATCTTCACAATATAATATTTGGAACATTTTTCATGCTTTGTATGTTTGTGCTCAGAAATTGTCAAGCCTAATGGAAACAGAAGCTTGGATATGTTTGGGGTAGTGAAGGCACAATCTTCTTCAATCTGGGAATGTTTCAAATGTTCTTATGACCAAATCAAATAAAAATCATGCAGCATTTCAAATGCTACAGCCTGAGTCATGTTTAACATTAGCACATTCCCAAGCCTTATTACACATTGGAATTCTTTCCAGTACAATCAGACTAGAAAAGGTGCTTGGTGTTGATATTTTGCCAAAAAAGGTAGTGAACGGTGGGCTGAATAGTCCAAGGGTATCTTTTTTAAGGCCGCCAGATTAGGAACTATCAATGCCCACAGATGCAAAATACATCCAGGCTTAGTGTTCTTAAAGAAACACATGCTTTGGGCATTTTGTAAACTGAGCAGTTTACAACCTTTCATAATAGAACGGGGTTATGTTCTAATTGTAGCTATTGCATCCAAATTCTGCCCATAGCACTGATTTGGCTCCATCTCTCACTCTATGACTGTTCAGCTATAGAGTAGACGATATTTTTTTCTCAGAATGCTAAAAGAGGGATCAACAATCATGATGTGAATTTTTATTCCAATGTCATCTCTGGTACATTATACTTAATTTTTGAATAACATTAAGAGAACTTAATGTGAGAGGACATGTGGTATGACAGAAGCAGCACGTAGAATGCTAATCCTAGAATTCATGAAATTCAGGTCTCCATTGTTACTTTACAGGAATAGACCTGGTTCACACCAATGACTAAAGCATCAGATGAGTGTCTCCTCTTTGTGGCAGCCCCAAAATATCTACACACAGACTGCTCACTCCATTACAATTTTCCTCACAAAGAAGACACCCCTCTTTGTAGAACAGCTGTCCTGCAGCTGTGCAAGGTCAGGCTCTAGGAATCCTCCGCAAGAGCAGGCCTTGGATGTGAGTGTCTGCTGGTGCATGTCCATCTGCATGTGTGTACAGGACAGGGGAATTCAGAACATTCTTTTGACATGTGGATTATAGGATAAGCATGAGAGCCTACTGCTGGCGGAGTAGGGAGGCAAATCTGCAACCCTCAGATTCCCTTCCTTGACCCTGTTTGTCCATTTGGGACTAGAAAATCATTGCACTTGGACAAGGGTGTAGATTCTTGGTCTCACCAGCAGGTCCATTTTGGACTAACTTTGCTCCAGAAATCCTTGGGATGCTCCATGAATCAGCTGAGCATTACTGTAGCAAATAGTAGAACAGCTTCAAGAGATTCTCTAGATCAAATTACTTATTTGGAACACAACTTCAGGCATTGCAAGTCAAGTCTCTAAATGCAATTGCTCTGGACTAATTATACAGAAACCAGTTCCCTGCATTACTTTCTGGTTCTTTCCAAATCAGACAATTCTTCATCCCTATTCTTACCTCTCACTCTGATATAGAACTGCTGCCCAATAAGAACCAATGATACCTCATGCAGAGGTGAGCATAGTTAATAGGAACAATGGAGCGTGGGAGATAAACTCCAAAGAATTTGGCAAAGCTCCTGTCCCCAAAACTCAGCATCTGCTAAGGAAAGGTTTCTATCAAAAATGCTGGAAAAAGAAACAAGAGAGATTATCTCATGGGTCACAACAGAAAGGGATGCTGGTTTTTCTCATAGGTTTTGCTGTAGTGTGAGACAATGAAAGAGGAAAAGTGCATGGAACTGTGTGACTGATCTGGTGCACATGTGTGCATTTGCACATGGTATACAGATGTTAGTGTCAAACCCTCATAACTACCCATTAGGCAGCCTCCATTAATTCTAATTATATATAATTCATTTTGTTGCGCTGTGGTCTGCTGTGACTGTTAAGATCCTTGTTTTTGTTTGTTTTAACAGTAACAACAAAACCCAATTGTACTTAATTGCTGATGTCACCTGTATGTAGAGGAAGCCAAAGGAAATGCAACAACTCAAAGAGTAAGAAAATGAAGTGGAGAAAAGGGATCAGCAAAAGTATCAAACCATAGTAACAACAGACATCCACAATCTCACAAGGCCGAAGCCTGGACTAGGCTGGATACTCTGACAAAACGTACCTGTCTGAGCTAGCTACTCTAGCCCCAATGGTCAGTTTGGGGTACAATTGAAATATGCCCCTTTGCTGCCTTGCTAATCTTTTTTTATTATTTATAAAAGAATGAGTACTGTATTATCCTAAATATTTGTCCATTTGCAATAGCAGCAAGGAGTTTCTTTTCAAAGAGAAACACTTTCCAGTCAAATCTAACTTGTTACTATGAACCAAAGAGTGCCCATATTTCTTGTTACTATGGGTAAAGGAATTCCAGTTCATGCAGAATAAGACTGGAAATATTTTCCATGTAATCCAGACATTGTTTTTTTTTTCTGAGATGCAGGAAAAGTTCATTCAGAGCAAGGAATACAAGGAAGCATTAGATACTAAGATCAGCAGAGAAAAAAAAGAGTTGTGATGGGGTCAGTGTGTGCATGCATGTTTGAGGAGGGAGGGGTGGAAGAGGCATTTGTTCCTTGCTCTGGAATGGAATTCAGTTGCAGTATCTGGTATTCAGGAGTGTTTCTGCTTTTGCTTTGTTTTGTAGAAATGCAATGTTAATTTGGTTAACAAGGGAACATATGTTTGGTGGGAGAAGTAGTGCTTAATCTAAACCATTTCCAGATCTGAACCACAATGGTGCATTGAATTGACCTACTCACTGGGTGGAACTAAGACCAAATTGGATTTGCCTGTTTGTTTAGCATATTCAGAATTCACCTTGGATTTAGTAGTAATAAGTAGACAAATCTCTAGGGAACAATCTCTTTTTTCATACCCTAGCAAACATAATCCCTCATAAATCTTGAGACAGTTTTGAGATTTGAGACTGGTAGATATGAGTGTTATTCTTTGCCCATGATAAATGAAGAAAAATCCCTTTTTAAACAAAAAAAAAACAAAAACCCCATTGTTTGGGTGGCCTGTCCAGAACTATTTTATACATTATTTTAACAGAGAATGTGGTTGATGAGATTCTTTGAGAAGACAAGATTCTCCTATGCAAATGCAAAATCTGCTTTGGGTCAGGGAGGTCCAACATAATTTTTTTAAGCTTCTCATCTGTGTTACCCAATGTCTCTTACTTTTCTTTGAAGAGGAGCAGCTCAGTGAAGATATAGGTTAAGGACTGAAGATTCTGATTCGCAGGGCTTGAGTGAAAAATTATCATCATTGTCGTCATCATCATTATCATCATCATTTTTCTTCACTTGAAGATCCTGTCAAAGAAACCAAGACTGGACCAGAAGACACAAAGAGAGAGGCAGAATTAAAATTGAGACTCTGATAAACTCCTTTCTTTTTCTTATGCCTGATATTGAAATACTCGTTAAAATTCGCCCCATGGGTTTTCTAGGCTCTTTGTGACTTTGTTATCTTCAGTCTCAGGCAATGTGATAATGCCCATTATTTGTCCCTCTGTAACACCTAATCCCTGATTTCCACTCATATTGTACCACAGTACTGTGCCCATCACCGTCTTATAACAGTCACCTAATGAAGCTTCCTGAGATTTTCATTCAGATTTGTCATCAAGTATAAATTTAATAGGTTGCTAAAACCAGTAGCTGGCACTGATTTTCAGATGAGTGTATCCACATGGATTACACATATAATACATACATCTATTTTTATTGCATGCATGCTACACATTTGTAGGGATATATTTCAAACTGGGCAAAACTATAGACAGCATAATAAGTATACTACCACTACTGAAAATGATAGCTCTGTATTTAGTTTGTTTCTTTTCTATCCTCTTTAATAAAATATGTTAGGATCTAGAGATCCACAGCTTCCATCCTTCATCATTAAGTGTTGCTGGCAGAGTAAAGAATAACAAACTAATGATGTTAAGAGGGATAAATTGTGCTGAGTGTGAAAAAGGATCATGGACCACATACATTAGCAGCTTAATATCTGATTTTATCCTTCACATCCTTTCATTTAAGAAACTGAAGACAAGTTGCTGCTTACCAATTTTACTTTCCTTATGGCCCTACCAAGGAGGCCAAGCCCTGACTGATTGTCTCCTTACTTCTTACCCTTTCAACCCATGAAGGGGCAGGGAAGCCTTACTGGCTATTATCTGTGTGCTGTGTGGATGGCCCTCCCACAACCTGCCTTTTCTTTTTTTAATTTTTTTTTATTTATTTTAATAATGGACAACATAACATAAACAAAAACAATATAAACAATATTTCACCCTGTGCTATACATAAGAAAGGAAGATTTGGTTCC
>JAEANM010000246.1:0-40402 GCA_017656035.1 Myanophis thanlyinensis | reverse complement strand
TTGTACTGTTTTATCGGCTGTTCACCGCCCCGAGTCCTTCGGGAGAGGGGCGGTATAGAAATTTAATAAAATTAAAAATTAGCTTGTATTTTCATTGTTAAAAGTCATGTTTATAGTACTTCCCCTAATTTTTGCATATATTTTCATAATTGCTTAAATGCTATAAAGGAGGCTATTTGTGTTTATTTTTAAATCGCCTCTGTGAGGTAATGCAGAAAACTTCCAGACGCCTAGCTAGTCTGTTAAAATTTCTTGTTTTGCATCTCACATCTTAAACACAGCATGCCAACTCTGTAGTGCAGGATTTTAAAAATAAAGCTATTGAAGAATTCATTTGTTATTTTAAAATAGGTATTTCCTAATCAGGATTCCTGCTGCAAAAGAGCTGTGCATAATAAAAAGCATGCTTTAAAAATAAAAGTTTAAATATTTAGGACTATATTATTTGATTGTAATTTTATGGTCCTTTGGAAAATGTCTCAGACTATTAAATGTGCCAAAATTTCTTCTTTTGACCTTGAAGAGAAGATTCTAACCTTGGGAAGGAAAACTTAGTCCTTTTTTCTGCCATCCTTCCAGTCTGAAAAAACAACTAGATATAAATGAAATTATGTTCCAGTAATAATAGTTGAGTACCATATTCACATGGAATAAAATCATTAATTCATTTACTGTCACCATGTAATAGAACCATCAGTTTAAAGTAAAAATATACATGCATAGTAGATAACGTATTACTGTTTTGTCTTGGAGTACAGAAAATGATACTTTAGAATGAAATACCAGGATCCTTTCCTTTGGTCAGCAATGTTTTTATTTTAGGCTGAGATATTTCAGTACTAGGAATGTAAATTACAATATTTATGATAACATTATTTTCTTAAAATCATGTCAGGTATAGTTGATAAGTGGCAGCTCTCTTGTAAAGGCTGAACTATATAACAAGTCCAGCAGGCTTACCAAGTTTACACTGATAGTCTCGAATTCTTTGTACAACCATGATAAGCATCCAGAGAATGTTTGAAGGAAAGGCCCTGTTCATAATTTTCTTACTACGGCAGCACAATGTCAGCTAAGCCATTGGATTGGTTTTAAAAAAGAAACCAGAGTTGTTTGATGTCCTTAATTTTTTCTGATTTAATCACCTTTACATCTGTAATTGATTGACTGTAATAGCATCATATATTTTAAATCTGTTGATATCTTTTCATTTGAAAATTGTATCCTTTTACAGTGACAGCCTAGTACCAAGGGGGTGGTTTTTGATACTTTTGTACTTTTCCTATGGGATGGCAAATACACAACCATGTTGCAGGTAACGGACCTGGTTTTGAACTAAGGAATATCCCACTTAGAATCATATCACTTAGATGACCTAGTTGAAGAGCAGTTGCACAATATCACCTGATGTTCAGAGGGAGGTAGGAAAGAATATGGAAAATCAGTTGCTTTATATCTGGTGCCTTTTCTCATTCTGTTCCTCTGTTTCGTTCTTTTCCCAGGCTTGGTATGTAAACTTCTAATGCATGCAATTTTCTTATAATAATATGGAAACATTTCAAATTAAAAGAGAAATTGCATGAATACTGGTAGTCCTTGACTTACAACCATTAGTTTAACAACCGAAGTTACCATGGCACTTGAAAAAGTGACTTACGACCCATCTTCCCACACGACTGCCACAGCCATGGACATGTGATCAAAATTTGAGCTCTTGGCAGCTGGTATTTATGGCAATGTGGCATTACAGGATCATGTGATTACCATTTGTGACTTTCCCAGCCAGTTTTTGGCAAGCAAAATTAATGGGGGAAGGCAGATTTGTTTAATGGTCAAATGATTCACTAAACAATTGCAATGATTTGCTTAACAACAGTGGCAAAGAAAAGTTCATAAAATTAGGTGCGATTCACTTAACCACCTTACTTGGCAATGGAAATTCTGTTCCCAATTGTGATCGTAAGTTGAGGACTACCTGTAAATAGATTCTTCTTTCTGCTTCCAAAATCTTTTTCTGGTAATAACTTTCTTCTTTTCTTTCTTTCTAGTCATGCTATCTTCTATGCTGTATCCAGTTCCATTCAAGACATACAGTACTTGTCTTGGTTCATGTTGTACCTGTGAGGGAACGAAAAGGTTAGAGAAACCAAACATGATGCATTTTAGGCTCCAGTAGAGAAGCAGTTCATTCTTTGCCATATATTTCCTTATGCCCATCACTGTTGGCATTTCAGCAGTTACCATTATATTCAAATCTTACTCACAGAGTTTGGGAAACAGTCAGATCTTTACTGTGTTTTTATATTGTAGCTATGTATAATTACAAAACTGTTGCATAATAAGAAACCAACAGAATACGGGGATCTAGAAAGAAAGTTTCGAGATCCTATTAAAAGCAAAGTTTTCCACAATTATATTCCTGTATCTTAAGAGTGAAAGCACTCACTTCTCTTAGCAGCAAATAAATCTACATCTTCAGTTTAGAGAAGGCTCATCCTATTTTAGTGCCTCAATTCTCCTTTCTACCCGCTATATAAAAAAGAAAAGTCTGGAGGTATTATACTTTGATCAGAGGCTTTAAAATTCTTACAGAAACATGTTCCTCTTTTGCTAAACAGTCTGAAATTTCCTTAAATGGGAACAATAAAATGAATTATTGTTTATGGACATATATATAAATGGATAAATAACATGATGTACCTAAATTCACACTAAATTATTATGAACATCTTTTAGGAATAATGAGCAGAATTTTTCAGGACTTTCTTTGCCTAATACCTATCTATGCCTGATAGTTCAGACCCACCCTTCCTGGATATGTAAGCATAGAGCCCCTTTTTTCTGATATTGGTACATTACTTTTAAAATAAAACTATAATTGTAACCATTTTGAGAATAATGCAGCACATTTCAGGAATAAATAATTTGAGTGATTTATTTTTTTCTTTTTTACATTTTCCTTTGCTGGATCAGTATCACTAGACTCTTACCATTTCATTGTCATTGAAGATTTGATTCTTCTTTTATTTGGGCTAAAACTCTGCTAGAAGCATTTTTGAATTAGTGTCTTCCATGTTTCTAATTCCTGATTTCACTTTCCATGTATATAGATGGTACAAGCTTCACTCCAAACCAGGGAAGAAGGAGAAAGAGCGGGGAGAGATTGAGGTGGATATCCAGTTCATGAGGAGCAACATGACAGCCAGTATGTTTGATCTGTCCATGAAGGATAAGCCTCGGACTCCCTTTAGCAAGCTGAAAAACAAATTAAAAGGGAAAAGGGGCAATGGGCTGCCAGACACGGCTTCAGCAATTATTCCTAGCATTACTCACTCTCCAGCTGACAGCGAAGAAGAGTCAAATGAGAAGGAGAAGAAAAAATCAAAGTTCAAGACACTGTTCTCTAAACCTGGTTTGCATAAAAGCAATGTTTCCAAGTCCATGTCTGTGCTACCCACACTCCAGCCTGTTTCGGAGAAAGTTCGACTTCGGCCCAGTGACTTTCAGTCCCATTGGAGTGATGATGAAGATGATGACACTTTGACAACAGTCTCTGAGAGTGAGTAGCCTCTTCATTCAAACAACCAGCTTCATAAACTCTTCTGAGGGCTGTGTCTAACCTTGAGACATCATATTTTTTATATTAAAATTGAGTTCTCCCTATCTTTGAGAGAATGGAGCTGTCATGATGATCTGTAGTATATGTCATTGGGAATTATTTAAAGCAGACTTAAAGTAATAAATCATATATATATTGTTGCTAAATATCCTCAATTTGTATAGAAAGGTATTTTCAGAAATTATGTACTTAACCAAATTCTGATGGCAATGTTACTTTTTCTTTTTAGAGCCCTCTGCAAACAGAACCAACAGTAATGTACTTGGTCCACCTTCGGTCATGACCCACAAGAGAACTGGTAGTGGAGACTCCAAGCAATTAAACCAAATAATTGCTGGCAGTGCCAAGAAGGACATGCATTCTTTATTTGGCCTCAGATCCAAAAATGACCCAGTTTCCAGGTCCAATCTGTGTATCAATGGCAGCCATGTTTACATGGAAGAAAACGAATCAAAGAGCGACCTTGTTTCAAAAGAAGGCACTCCGTCTTCTCCTCAGACACCCCAGCGAAAACGCCTCTTTTTGTCTCAGGAAGACCTGTCTTTCGAACGTGACAAGGAGCTTGAAAACTCTGCAAGGTCGGCCCTTGATAAATTGCCATCTGGGTCATCTTCATTGGAATCCTTTAAAGCCATGACTCTGCCATCGTATAAATTGCTTGCTGGTGGGGATTCGGTAGAAAACAACTCTCCGTTAGTTTCAGACACTCCAAAAGAAACCAAGGAGATCAAAAAACAAGAGAACAAGAAGTCTGGCTTGCTGTCTCTTGTGACAGGGAAAAAAGAAACAAAAACCAGCGAAGAGATGGGGAACACTGAAAGTTCTCTGAAGGCAAAGGAAGTGAAGCGTAATGAAAAAGAATTGGCCAAAAGAGAGACAAGCACTTTTGAGCTCCCTGTGGATGGCAAAAGGGGTCATGGCCCACCTAAGAGCAATGTCACAGATGTTATAATTGCAAAGACATCAACAAACCCTTTCAGTGAAAACATCGTGGAAGGAGAGAAACCAGAAAAGAATGCAGCTTCTGTGAAACCTTCTCAGACAAAACCTGTCAAACCCAGGTTAGTAAGGAGAGAGATGCTTATTATTATTATTATTTGCTAATATAATCCATCTTATTTGTCAGGGCTGTCCAATTTAAAAAAACTTGGCAGCTTATAACATTGGGGTACACAGTTAAAAACATAATACCAAAACATAACAGCCCATACAAAAAAGCAGCCATAACCAACAAAAATACAAGGGCTCCACAGACCCACCAATTAAGAGTTATATGCAGCCAAGAGTCTCTTTGAAGAGTGAGATAGGCAGCATATGAGTTGTATAAATAAAATAACTTCAGGTTTGATAATTGAGCCAAGAGTTCTTGGCTCTTAAGAGTTTTCCAAAACCCCAGGAAAGAGGGTGCCATAGATTTCTCGGATGGGGTGGAATCAAGGATGCTGTTTCAGAGGTCACAGATATATTGGCATATCATGAATTTAGTAAAATTGATCTTTTACATGGGGCAGGTATAAATTTCAGAGTATATCTGATCTGGGTATTTAGCAGGCAGATCATTTTGCAGTTGATATGCATGGCTGCTCTTTGTCTTGAAAAAGGAGAGTAATAAATGACCTTTGCAGATATCTTTTTTTTTTTTTTAAGAAGAAAAAGCGAAATAGTTGCTATTCTTGTCCTCAGTAGAAATGTTCCTCATAGATATTCTACAGCTAGAACATGAAGGGAATTGGAGAAATTATTTGAGAAGAAAACTGGACTGTTTTATGTTGTATAAGCTGATTATATTTGTAAAGTAGTCACATGTTTCCAAACTAAATGTTTAATCAAAATATGTCAATGCAGATACTGATGGCTATTGATTATGTTGATGTGTGTGTGTGGGTGTGTGTGTACTAAATGTCTTGTAACTTTGACTTCGTGCTTAACTATATTTTAGAGACAGATAAATTTTGCTTTAGTAAGGAAAGTGTGACTATTAAAAATAGTGCTATGCTTTCTAACTCTGTCTTTGCTGCTTTATATATTTGAAGGCTTTGCTGCTCTTACAGTCTATTTAATCTGCTGAGATTAACAAAGTAATATCTTACAAAACATATTTTCCTAAGGTGCAGTTTATTGTTTTTCTATTTACTCTATTAAAAAAGTATCACAACATAAAGGAGTATGCTTGGGTGCTTCATTAAAGCCCTGTGTCCCTCCTTATTACTAACATACAGCAACTTTTCTAAACTTTTTATCTAAAATATGTCTGCTTGTCTGAGGTTGCATCTGCAACTGACATGCAGGTTTTATTTTGTCCCTTCTTACAGACTGGGCGTGTCTTCAGAGGATGAAACCAAAGCCACCTCTTTTCCTCCTGTTCCTCTTCCTCCTACTTGCTATCCTTCAAATAATGAAAATAATCCTTTTACTTCTAAATTTGATGCAAAACAGAAAATTCAAGAAGTTGGTAGGTTTGATAACTCAAAGAATGTTTCTGTTAATAATCCGTTCACTACAAAATGGATGCAAGATTCTAGAGACCTGGAATGCTCTGCAGTTTCTACCTGCCTTCCTTCAACTTCTGGCCGTGAAAATAATCCCTTCACTCCTACATGGGAACAAGAATCTCAGACGCAGGAGATGGAAACCTCTTCATTATATTCTCTTCATTCTACAGCTTCCCTTAATGAAACTCTTACTGTTCCTTCTCAGCTTTCTAATGCTGATGATCCCTTTGTAATCAAAGTAGGACAGGAATCTGAAAGAATTAAAATTCCTCCCACATCTGTAAGTTCTGTTTCTTTAGCTGGAAACATTGATAATTCCAAATACGCTGATGGTGTTTCTTCAGAAAAGTTTCAAAATGAAAATTTAACTAATCAAATAGATACTACATCCAACTTCTCTGTCTCTCTATCTGAGAGTCTTCCACCACAGTCTTCTGACCTAGTTAGAGTGAACCAAAAAGCCTCATATGAGGACAAAGTGCATATAGTACTGCCTTTTAAAGAAAAGAATGGGATGAAAAAGTCGGTAGCCTTTGCCTTTGATGAATCAAAAGACGAGGTAATAAGTAGTCATAATGACTGTGCAGATGAAGATTCATTTGAGGTTAATGAAAATAAAGAAGTACTAAATTCATTTGAAAAGAATAGCGGCCAGGTAATTGAATTAAATATAGAAAATAGTTGCGGCTCTAAGCCTGATGAAGAAGACATAATTTCTGTTCATACTAGTAGGAACCCCTTAGAGAAGGAATTTGAATCTGGCTTATCTATAAAGGAGCCACCGGTACCAACTGCAAGAATCCTCATTCCTTTGCAAACCAAAATGTCAGTTCCTGAACTGAGTGACAAAACACAACCTGTACCACCAAAACCAGCACCAAGAAATGTTTTGAAAGTGAAAAAATGTGTACCTCTAACTGATGAACCAAAAGAAGATGTGTCAAGCCATGCATCTGTTCTCAAAGAGATTTCTTCAGACATTTCAATCTTTAGTGAAAAGCCAAGCCATATTTCCTCATTAACTTCAGAAATAGCTGTCCTTCCTCATAGATATGATAGTAGTAATACAGGTCCATCTCAAAGTATTAAGGATGACTCTAACCACATAATGAGAACACCACTTGGGATTTCAGGTCCCGGAGAGCTGAATGTAAAGCCCATTACTCTTCCTGTTATTCCAGAAGTAGCTTCAGATGATGAGCAATTAGGTGATTATCAGCAGAATCCTGAAAGTATGACATTAAGTGAAGATTTGTCAAGAAATGAAGATGGCTTTATGAACTTGTGGTCTTCTGTTGAGAGGATAGATCTGACATCAACTAAGAAAGCTATTGGCGAGACTGTATCAGATCTTGTGCAAATGAGTAATTTTGGCAGTTCATCCAACAGATTGTTGAAGGATCCAACCAACAATGTACATAAAAAAACAAATCATAACCTAACAGGCATAGAAAAGGAGTGTAGAGAACACTCTAACAAAAAGGGTCAGGATGATTGTCATGAGTCTTCTGCTAAGTCTGTTTCTCTTTACCCTCTGTCTGATTCTTCTCAGTCTTGCTCTGTTAGCTCTTTCCAGTCTGATTTTCGCGGCTTTACTAAAGCAGAATCTCCAAAAAAAGCTACAGCGGAAGAATTGGATGCCAAAGTGGAGAGCTCTGGTAGGAAGAAGCTGCTTCAGGCATGGGTTTCACCCTCTGAAACACATCCCAATCCTGGTGGAAATTCTGCCAAACTCAGGTAAGAAGACAAGCAAGATGGGTATGGGAGATCCAGTATAAAAAGCATTAGCTGTGTCCTTGATGTCTCTCTTCTTGATGAGAAGATGGAAAAGCCAATTTTATTTGTAACTTTAATAAATGGAATAGGGAAACAGTAAGTCATGAAGATACACTCAGTATATATCCTGGTTTACTTCCATTATTTAGTTATATATCTCTAATTTGTTATGAAAATAAAATAGTAAAATTGAAAATCCCCTACTTTGGCATAAATTCCTTGGAGGAAGAACAGAACTTAAATGTATTAAGTAAACCTTTAGTCTTATTTGAGCATGTTATTTTATTTAATACACTGTTTCAACTTGTAGTTCCACCATATGGAGATGCCAGTCTTAAAAAAAAAATGTTTGTCTTAAATTTGAAGGTGAAAGGTAAGAGATAAGGAAAAAAGTGACTTTGCAAGATTCATATGTGCAGTGCTCTTTGTTACATCCAGACTAGATCTGTATGTTGTTCAATGTAAATGTTATCTCTTTTAGACTTCATCCGGTGAAGCCAATGAATGCTACAACTAACCAACCATCTGCAAAAATCTTGAGCATAAATACTAAGATGCTGGATAATCAAACTGAAATCAATCTGAAGGTATTGAGGCATATTTTTAATGTATGGGTAATCTCTGGTTCTGTAATTTCTGTTAATTCTCACCTTAGAGTAAATGAAAATTGAATATTAAAATATGTTAAAGCACAATGTAATATTTTGTAGCTATGGTTAAAATGTGTGCTCCTTGTATTCTGTGTTTTAATTACATTTTTATGAAGATAATAGTTGAAGTACAGTATAATCAATTTTAAAATATGACTGACTGGAGAATGTATGGATTGCATATACTGAAAACCTGAAACTCTTCTAAAGGCTTTCAACATAAGAGATTTTGGTATTGGATTATACAATGGTTATTGACTATGTATATAAAGCTTGCAATAGTTTGATTTTATACAGAAATTATATTGTGGTTTTCTCAATTGAGACAATTGCAATTGATGATTTACAAGTGATATATTAAAAAAATTGTCTTGATTTTTGCTGTTTTGAGCAACAGCAACCAGAGGTGGGCTTAGAATGCTTAAAATCTTTATCTCTATAAATGTACTTACCATATTTTTCGGTGTATAAGGTACACTCCCCTCCCCCCAAAAAAGTGGATGAAAATGTCTATGCGTCCTATACAGCAAATGGTGCCAAAGCCCCACCCACCCGCCGGCTCTTTTTTGAGGCCTTTTTTCGACCCGTTTTCCAGGCGGGAATGTGGTGCAGCGATAGGCCGCAGTGATCCCTGCAGCCTGGAACAGGTATTCAGGAACATAGATCCAACCGCCAATCAGCTGCTCATGCTAAATCAGGCTATGCTGAAGCTGACCAGGCTGTTTGCTGCAAGGAGGCAAATTGCTGGGGGCAGAGGCAGATTTTTTTTTCCTGTTTTGCTCCCAAAAGCTAGGTGTGTCTTATATTCCGGAGCATCTTATACACTGAAAAATACAGTACTTGCTAATTTTTGAAGTGCATGCTCAATCCCTGAAGCTAAAAGTTTGAGCTGTTCTCTTTTTAAATCTATTCATGACAACTGTTTCTATTGAAATGATTTCCCCCTCTTTCTTTCCTACAGAAATATGACCGTTCAGATCCTGCCTATGCTTATGCTCAGTTAACTCATGATGAACTGATCCAACTGGTCTTGAAACAAAAAGACATTCTTGCCAAGCGAGATGTCCAGGTACGAGAGCTGGAAGACTATATAGATAACTTACTTGTTAGAGTCATGGAAGAAACTCCCAACATTCTTCGAATTGAAATGCACCCCAAAAAGAAGGCTGGAAAGATGTAAAATGACACTTCAACCTGTATGAAGACTTTTCTTAGTCAAACCTAAGGAGTAGAAAATGTGAAATGAAATAATTGCTTTATCAAAACAAAGGCTATTTATTTCTTTGAGCAAAATTGGTTTTCTTGTCTTCGAGACTGGCTAGATATAAACCAAAATGACAATCTATCTTTAGATATTCTAATATACTGCACATATTTTGCTTCTCTGTTTATGATTAAAAGTATGAGCTTATGAAACTTCAAGAGAGCTATGTGACTCAGTTTTCTACTGTGAATAATACTGTATCTGGAGCATTTATACAGAATTTTATGTAAAGTTGAAAAACATTCACCACAGTTTTCAAATTTCTGTGGGTAGTACTACATTTTGTGCAATATGTACAATCTCATGCTAATTCACTGAAAACGCTGGAATATCATCGTCCCTCATTTTAATTAGCTGGAAAATGAAAATATTACTGGAAAACTGGATGCCGTTGAAATCATCATTGTGACTTTCACAGGTTCTTATCAATTGGGGCTTATGCTGTGGATGTTTACAGTGGATTGTGTACTGAGCTACTTGCATTATTCATTTGGGAACCATAGGTTAAAAAAAATTGCATAGTAACAGCTGGTGAACAAACATTGCTTGTTTGTGTTGTCTTCATTGAAATGGCAAGTGAATAAGAGCATACAAAACTGCAGTCCAGCACTGAGTTTTATAATCTAATTATGACTAGTTTGGGGGTCCTTTGTATTTTATCTGGATTGGGACAAACTGGCTAATAGCACTAGAGCTAGTTGCTCAGTTGTAGGTGATGATTTCTAAATAGAGATTAAAGTAGTGATAAGTAACCTTGGGTTTTAAAAAGAACAAAACTCAAGTACTAGGTTATTCCTCTATAACTTTAGAAATGTGGATATAAGTGGAATGTTCCCAGACTTTTAACAATTTGAAAGTACATATTCACATAATTCTTAATTGGCCATGAATATTGACTGAACTTGCTTTTCTTTGTTCAGAAATTGATGTGTTTTTCTTCCTTCCCTTTCACTCAATAAAGTGTTCTCAGAATGTCTTCATATTTGCGAACACCCACACAAAAATTCCTCTAACAAAGTTCTCTTCAGAAAATCTAAGAAAATTGGTGTACTTAAATCCTTTTAGAATAACAATCTACATAGGCTAGTACAATTACTTTGTCAGGAAAGGTCAGACAGTTTTGCGGTTCCAGAAGTCTCTTGAATTATTCCAGATTCTATATTCATCAGATATATAATTGCTTGTGATGATTATTATGGGTGAAAATCATATCAGATAAAATTGTAGACTTTCAGAATCCATAATCCAAGCAAGCAGTTAGAAATCTTTTAGATCATTTTAAGGTGAAGAAAAAGCATTCTTCCTCATCAGATGCCATGGTAAATGTATCTGCAATTCCCCTTTTTCTATGCAGTAAAACTTTGGGTTAAACTTTGCTCCTTTTCAGGAATTGCTGAGCAAAGTCTCCCTGTAAACTTGTAATTCCGAGCATTTGTTTGCTATGCCCAGGGCTATATGCAATAGTGTCAGTTAACTCAAATTTTCCTTTCTCTCTAAGAATATCTTATGTTTGAAATGAACAAACTTGAATATATGATAAATTGCTCAAATCTGAGAATATTCATTGATACTTAAATTCAATTTTATTTGAGCAAGAAAACTAAACAGGACAGTATTGATGTGAGAGTCTGCGGGAGAGTCAACATGCTCTCCGGCAGCGTTTTTTTACATTGAGGCATTTGTTTGGGAAATCTGGTTGGTTTGAGCTTTGCCAGGGTGTTATGTTGGTAGTCTTGTGTTTCTGATGTAAAGATTTTGAATTGTTAGGCTTTTTCACAGAACTTCTCTTTCCCCAGAGGTAGAGAAATGTAGCCTGATGTATTTGTTGCAGTAATTACTGGAATACATTTGAGGTCTACATTATCTTTCCACAATAGATAGCCAATATTGTTTCTGATAAAAACTAATGGGAAACATTCGCATTTTCAGCATACAGTTCATGTAAGGTTTATATAAAATAGATCAAACTTCCTTTTTCTTGTGAAAATAATAGTATGTGGTAAAGTGGGAAGAATAAATACAGAACTTTTAAATCTTGTGGACTTTTTAAATGGAAAGTTAACGAGGTTTTTAATTCTAAAGGAGGTCAATGGATACATGGGTGAGATGTGCCTTGAAAGAATGCAAATTCCAGATTAATAATATTTTGTTTTGGATGTAGTGGGAAAACCACATTTTCTATGTATATTTTAAACTTACTCTGAACAGGGCACCTTCCTTTTTGTGATTTACAGATTATTTAATCTATTTTAAACTTTAAATTCTGTTTTAGAAGGTAGAAACTATGTAGAAATTAGCAAGGTACTTGCAAATTACACAAGTCTATGCATGTTTATGTTTTAGCCGCTCAAATCTACTACTGATTCAAAATCAGATTGTTAGCAATCACAGCTAGCTGATTAAATGCAGGTACCTGCAGCAATTCAAGGATTGCTATAGCTGTTTATTATCTCCCTACGCACTTTAATGAAGGATCTGTTTGGCACTGAACGGTTCTTCAGTCCTCTTATTATACTTAGTCACCACACTGGATTTCAATATAAGTTTGTCAGCTACATTTATTAACCAGTGTACTTGCCACTATATATTCTGGCAATCACCAAAGAGCAGAATACCTTAAGTGGCTACGGTACTCATGTTTTGAGAAGAGGTGTAGTTTGTATGACTTATTTTATCAATGCATTCATAACCTAATTACATATTTTAAGGTTTGGTACGAAATGAGTAATATATTTGAATGTCAGATTCTGAGGAAGGAGTAGATCATACTCTCTGTGGTTGCCATAAACGGAGTGTGAAATTTGTTGAATGAATATGTCTGCCTCTTCAGTATAGTTCTAATTCTGAGAAACTGTAAAAGGTTTTTTTTTTGCCTCATTTGTTTGGTACAGTAGTTAGAAGAAGCATTTTGGACTTTTCCACAGAAAAGAATAGTGATCTGCCATACTG
The DNA here is from genome assembly GCA_017656035.1 of Myanophis thanlyinensis. Classification (NCBI taxonomy): domain Eukaryota; kingdom Metazoa; phylum Chordata; class Lepidosauria; order Squamata; family Homalopsidae; genus Myanophis; species Myanophis thanlyinensis. Next base: position 27,652 of record JAEANM010000246.1, on the reverse strand, counting down.
AAGGCAGTATGATATTGTGAAATTGCCAGTACTGAAATGTGTAAAAATACATATTTTCTATGTAGAAGGAAAAAAACAGAGGGTGTTTTAAAGTCTGGCTATTTCCCTCTGCTGGTTGTAGCATAATGCAATATGTTTTTATGAAAAGGCGTGCAGGAATTTTTATTGTATGTCTGATTCCAGAATATCAAATAGCTTTAACACCATGTTCTCTAGGAATAAATTTCTGAAATAGACTGGAATTATATTCGAAACAAGTCCGCTAATAAAATGGCAGGTAGCAAAACAAAAAATTTGAGCAGATTGAGATAATCCAAATTTAGAATCCTTTACAGTTAATTTTAATATAAGTTCCTCCAGTAAGATAGCATAGTTTTTGGTCATTGTTGTTGAAAATTACAGGAATTGCAATCTCGGGAGCATGCTAAATTTTCCAACCTAAAACAGGCTGTCTGCAGTTCCAATAATTGGAAAGGTCCATTTTGAGTTTGGAATGTTCCATAATAACCTTTGTACAAGGTTGATCTCAACATACACAAAGAACACTAAATTGGGGGAAAGAAAGTTTTAAATCATAACTCTATGTATTTAATGGGTTTTAAGTGGGGCAGTTTCACATATTGGATAACATACAATGAAGGAGTTACATCTGGACCCAGATGTTGCCAACTGTTCATGCATTATATATCACTCAATATATAAGGTAGAAATAACAGTGCCTTAAAATCAGTATTTTACTGAACAGTTTAAATATCAGTTCATTTGGGTTTTAATAAAATGGTTATGCAATGGTTTGTCTCACTCTGTATATTTAACAGAAGGATTTGAATGTATGTTTATGCTTTGTTATAGTTGGTACATTGCCTTATACAAAAACCTTCAACCTTATGTTAAAATAAAGTTATTTAAAGTTAAACAAATATTTGTCCTTTGTTATATATTTTATGCACCAAGACCCAAGAATGAATAAGCATATTGACTATTTAATAAATATCTGCTTAGAAAGCTTGTAACCAATCCATTGTTTAAGCATAATTTTCTTCATATGATTGATAGAAATGTTTATGACAGCAGTTTTGGGAATGTGATAAAGTTTAACAAATGGGGGAAACAGCATATGTGAAAGTAAATAGAACACTTAATGGTTCATTAACGGAGTAAGATGTATTATGGAGTAAGGTGCACTATGTTTTTCATTTTCAATGCATTTTTTAATATAATAAAAGTGTTGGGAATTTAGAATTTTGATTATTGGGGGAGCATAAATGTCTCTACTGTACTTTTATATGCTGATGTTTCCAGATGTGCAAATGCTGAACAAAGTCCTTAAATGTCTTTTTTTGCATTTTGTAAAATGTTCCCTGCCTGAAAGGGAATGGTGTGAACGAACGAACACACACACACACACACACACACACACAATCAAAATAGGAATGAAGTTTTAGGTAGTGATGATTGATTTTAATAGGATGTAAATTCAGCCTAATCCTGTATTTCATACCAATATTTTAACAACCAATTTATTCACACTACAAACCTAATATAGAAATTGTAGAAAATAAGATTATGGATATGGACGATCAAAATCATCCTGATCTGATGATGTTGAGAACATTTCTTTTTCTAATTTCCTCTACTTTTACATATTTGGTGAGACTGAAACTTCAGGCTACTTTACATGCATGTTTAAAATTATTATTTTAATAATCCACTGTTATTTATTTACTTACTTACTTACTTACTTACTTACTTACTTACTTACTGCCCCAATGGAACATTGGATTTGAAGAAAGTCAAAAAGGATTGTTTTTTAATTAAGTTTTTTTTTTACAGTCTGACAACACGGCTAATTCTAAATGATTGTATGAAAAGTAGTTCCAGTTTTTTAAAAATCCTGCAGTTAAAACTGACAACATCCTGATAAATTTGATTTTTTTAAGAAAAATCCTGCATTGCCATATCAAAACTTGGCCCTTTGCTGTAGAGTATTCTTGCTAGGCTTAGCCCAATTTGGAAAGTAATGCTAAGTCACTGCACAGGAAGGAACTGGATTATCTGAGCAAACAGTATTCCCAGAATTACAGGGGAAGTATTTGTTTTAGTACTATGACACTATTTAATAAACATTTCACATGATAGTTTGCTTTTCCAAAGATAGCAACATTGTTGCTTCATATTTATAACTTAAAATATCTGGCTGAACTGTAGCCTACATTCCAAAGGTTGACATATACCTTTAAAAATAAACTTAAGCGTTTATTGTGGATTTCATGGAGTTGAGTGCATTAGACATAATATTTTAGTTATTGCTTGCATACTACTGGCCCTTTGCTTCTATAGTTTTGTCCCTATTATAGTAAGACTTTGAAAAATAAATTTATGTTTTGCTCAAATCTGATTTATTTAATGTTAACTATCTGTAATCAATTGATATGTTAATCTTTCATACATTTTTGGACTCTACTATGCACCGTTAATCAGTTTGTTGTGCTATAGGGGTTAAGGCTAGGCTAGAGGTTAGAAACCAGAAGTGAGTTCTACTCTCATCACATGAACAAAGCTAGCTGGGTACCATAGGCCAGTCACATGCACTCAGCCCTAGTCAATGATACAAAAAAAGTCAGAAGACTGCCAGGATTACTGGGTGTATGGCCAAGAGTCAACATTGACTCAAAGACAGCAAAACAACCCCCCACATGATTCTTAAGGTTATACTATGTACTTTAAAGTTTGTACTTTGCACATGAAAATTCAGTTTTTGGTCATTTTGTTCCCTAAATGGGAGTCTACTGTCCCTTTTTCTGTGAGATTAATGGCTGTGGATTGGAAACTCAAATTTTATCTTCTGGCAATGCAATGAGGAATATCAAATAGATGCCTGGGGCTTCTGGGTAACATAAACAGTATATCCAAGTTCCATTTCAGTTGTCAAGGGATTAATATATAATTGCTTATAATTTTAAGGCTTAAACTAATCTGGAAAATAAAAACAAGTCCCAGTAAAAATGCAGTGACAAACCACTTACCATTTTAATGCTAAAACATGCAATTCTCAGGACCTACGTTTAGTTTAAGGATGTTTCTATTTAAGGAGCAGTTTCTCCATAAGGAACTTTTGGATTTGTTTTGCTGAATGATTTGTTACAGCTATCCAGCTCCTGTGATACATTACAATATCAAGAATACAAATATTTTACTAAACCACAGTTTTGAGGTGCTAAAAATCTAGCCATTTTTTTCAGCCAACACCAATACAATTGACATGACTGCAATTTTACTAGCACTTTCTGCTCTTGACAGAGGGGAGTTTAATTGACATAAGAAATCTCCTTATGGTAACTGCAGCCAGACCTTGAAACCAGTTATGCCTAATACATGTATAATCCAGAACATTTACCTGCATGGCTGTGTTAGCACAATTTGTTGATGTAACCTTAATAAATTAACCCAGTTTTCTGGTTTACTTTGCTATATTGAACCAGGACAAGTAATATGGTTTAGTTCACTGGGCAGTAGTTCTGAGTACAATGCATTGAGCTAGAGACTAGTCAACCTTATTTAGCCAAAGTTAACCTTGAATTCTGGTTTAAATTTTTGTTTACTTTGAATATGGCAAAAATCCAATTAACCTCCTTTACCTATGGATCCAACGAAATATTTTGTTCTCAGAAGAAAACGTTTATAAAGAATGGGTAATGAGAAAGGGGCTACTGATTTATAAAGATGACACAGTATCGATTATTATCATAATAGATAGATATCCAATTACTTATGTATTATGTTTCGGACGGCCAACTACATATCTCAGCTCCTGGCATAGAACAGATCCCAACGCAAAAAAAGAAAGAAGTCCAACCTCTGAAAAAGAAGTTAAACTGCATAATAATAATAATAATATGATCCTGACCACCAGGTATTCTTCACTTCGAACAAAAGACGTAGCAAATCTCCAGAGTTTTCCTCGAATTTGTCTAGAAAGAGAAAATAAACAACTGCTTCAGCGCTTACCCGGAACTCTTTTCCTTCGTTCTTTGTTTCTCTTCGGAAACTATTGAACGGTGATGAATTCGTTGCTGACTGGATACTGTAGTGCACCGGAAAATGCATGTGTTCCAGGGAAAAAGTCCCCCCAGAGCGTCTGTTTCCGGTCTGAGCCGACTTAAATAAAACGGAGTGAGCCTGTTTGTTTTCGGCATACAGCTGTGGGAGGATTTCCCTCCTCGTCCCCTGACTCGCTATAAGGTATGCGATAGTCCCCTGACTCGTACAGCGGCTGCGATAGTCGGTCTTCCCCGACCAGCTGCGCTCGGTGTGGGGACTCCTAATTCCTTTAATCCACAGCGTTCCCGAGACCAGATTGGTTATGAAAGGCGGGGGGTGGGGTGGGATGTCGCACGGTGTGGGTCTTCGAACGAGTATCTGACTGGACTCTGGCTTAGTTAAAAACCATGGGTTAGTATGCACAATGCAGACCTGGCGCCTCAAGATGCGTAGGCAGCCCCAGCAATCTCTCTTTGTGGCTGTGGTGGTTTTCGTTTCGATTGCAAAAGGTTTTTACGCCACTACACAGGTCTTCTGATTCTGTGGCCTGGGTTTCCTCTTTGCCTGCCAGTAGCAATAAAAGGCCATAAACAAAAAGTTTTTAAATTTCTGAGGAGAAATTTCCTGACAGAACAATTAGTCAGTGGAATGTCTTGCCTCCAGAAATTGTGAATACTCCAACCCTGGAAGTTTTTAAAGAAGAGATTGGACAACCAATCTCTTCTATAAGTAGTATAGGGTTTCCTGCCAGAGCAGGGGGTTTGACTAGAAGACATCCAAGATGCCTTCCAACTCTGTTCTTCTGGTTTACCCAACACCGAAATTGGAGAGTAGATGTTTTTAAGAAGAGATTGAGTGAGTGAGACCAGCTATGCTGTCTAGGTTAGAGACTGGAGCAGTGAGGAAAAAGGCAGAGATGGAGGTAGCAGAGATGAGAATGTTGAGGTTCTCCTTAGGAGTGACCAGGATGGACAGGATTAGGAATGAGCACCCCAGAGGGACAGCTCAGGTCAGCTGTTTTGGGGCCAAGGCCAGAGAGGCCAGATTGGGATAGTTTGGACATGTGCAGAGGAGGGAGAGTGGTTACATTGGTAGAAGGATGTTGGAGATAGAGCTGCCAGGCAAGAGGACAAGAGAAAGGCCAAAGAGGAGATATATGGATGTGCTAAAAGAGGATATGGTTGATTGGGGTGAGAGTAGAGGATGCCGAGGATAGAGTTGGATGGAAACAGATGATTCGCTGTGGTGACACCTAACGGGAACAAGAAGGAGAAGGAAAAGATTGAACAGCCCTTTGTCCGTAATGAACAGGTGTTTGAACTGGAAGATGTCCAAGGTCCTTTCCAACCCTATTATTCTGAATTCTAGTGATGTTATACCTATATGATATGAATGCATTAGAAGATATCTTTGCTGGAATTAGATTGAATACTATGTGCATGTGCCCGATTGATGCACAAAACTCATGAATGAGAAGCACACGATGTATTTCAAGTATTCAAAGGTGAACAGAATGATTGAGCACTGATATTAATATGTTTGCTAAAATCACAGTAACTGTATTTTGAAGTATGCCCATCAAATTGGTCAGACTTACTTTTTCCTAACTAGTAAGTTAATATCTTAAGATTACTTCAAATATATAAATTAGACAGGTAGATGGAGGCAGATTTATGGGGGTCAGATGGAATATGGAAAAAGTTATGCAGCAAACATGTTAATCAAATTCCAATATTTTTCAGTTGTCAGTTTAAAATAATTCTGTTGTCAGGCTACTAAAATGTCCACTCAAAAGAAGTGTCCAGATTGTGGCTCCTTGGAAATTGTGGAGGATTCTCACTACACTCAGAATCAGTTGGTGTGTGCAGATTGTGGCTTTATTCTAACTGAAGGACTTCTCACCACTACGTATGCTGATGAAGAACATCTACAAGGTGAATCAAAGAGTAACAATAGAACTAAAAACTCCTGGGATCATAAAGTTTAAGTATATTTTGGACAACTGTGATCTACAGTACATAGATGAAAACATCCCTTGTGGCCTTTTATATAAACTTCAAACATTTAAACATTGAACATTAAAAATATATGAGTTTTAAAAAGCTGTTTGGGGAAATGTGATGGTCTTTTTGTCATTTTTCCCTTCTAATTTATTTTTTGTCTCTCTAGAAGTGACATATTCACGAAGTACTGGTCAAAGTGAACAGCTGAGCCGCTGCTTGCAGCGAGGTAAATGTTTAATATTAACCACTCAGCATCTTTTGGTGCATTGTATAAATTACTGTATTTTCCATTTGTGAAGTTGTAGTTCCTCTCTAAAAGCAAAACCATTCTGTATTTTAAATTACTTGTATCCTTTGTTAAGGGCAGGGTGATTTCCATTTCAGATTTTGGAATTGTTCATGAAATGGTAGATAATCTTGAGCTGCTAACCAGGCTTCTGCCAGATAGGTAGGCTTTAAATGGTTTATATAAAATTGTCTATATAAAAAAATGGAACTCATTACTGAAGCAGTGTTAATGTACAGGTAGTCCTCAATTTATGACCACAATTGAGTCCAGAATTTCCGTTGCTGTTTTCTGTTGAAAAATTTGTTAAGTGAGTTATGCCCCATTTTATGACTTTTCTTGCCATATTTATTAAGTAAATCACTGCAGTTGTTAGATTAGTAACATGGTTGTTAAGTAAATCCAGCTTCCCCATTGACTTTGCTTGTCAAAACATTGCAAAAGATGATCACATGACTTGGGACACTGCAACCATCATAAATATGAACCAGTTGTCAAGCATCTGAATGTAAACATGTGACCACGAGGCTGCAACAGTCATAAGTGTGAAAAATGGCCAAAAGTCATTTCAGTACCATTATAACTTCAAACGGTCACTAAACAAACTGTTGTAAGTTGAAGACTAACTGTATGCACCTAGTCAGCCACAATACATACATGTACTACATAGAGGGTAACCCTTGATTTATATTTGTAGTTGAGCCCAGAAGTATGGTTGTAATAGATTGTAGTCATAAATCAAGGCACAAACACACTCAATTTTTAAATTATTTTTGCAGTAATTAAGTGAATGTGGCAGTTGTTAAACAAATGTGATGGTCATTAAGTGAATCAATTTTCTCCAATGGGCATCTCTTTTTTGCCAGAAACCAGAACACTGAAAACTGGCAAAAAATGTTGCTAATTATGATCATGGGATACTGCAAACAGCCAATAAAAGTGAGCCAATTGCCAAGTATCCAAAATGTGATAAAGTCGTCATGTGAGTGTAGATCAAGTTGTCATGTGCCTGTCATAACTTAGAAAGCAGGTCATGAGTAGTTTTTGTGGGGTCCATTGCAACTTGGAGCAGTCACGATGTGACCAGTTGCATATCAAGGACTACCTATACCAATGGTGGCAAAGCTATGGCACGTGTGCCAGAGGTGGCACTCGGAGCCCTCTCTGTGGGCATGTGCACCATCGCCCCAACTCAGCTCCATCGTGTTTCTCTGTGGCATTTCTCACTGTTGTTTGCAGGAAACAGAAGTTTGTGGGACTGCAAATAAAAGTTCAGTCAATCAATTGCAACATCTCGCAAAAGAAAAACATCTCGCTTCCTGCACAGTTACCGGTGTTGGGATTACTTCCCGCCAGCCAGTCGGCTCTCCGCTGTGCAGACGTGTGAGAGAGAGAGTTTGGCAGTTTGGGCACTCGGTCTCTAAAAGATTCGCCATCACTGACCAATACAATACACCCACAGAATAAAAGGCCACAGATAAATATTGAGGGGAGACATATATTTTTTTACACACGTTACATAAAAATTACTAACTTGTTTTGTCTAATGTGCCTTATATTTTTATAGTATGTATGTAAAATCCAGTTGACTAAATAAAGTTGTCTTGGTTTTGATTTTGTGAGAAGAACAGACATCCACCTTAAAACAAAATATATTTAAATTATGGCATGGCTGTACATACCCATTCTGCTTTGCAAATATTTTGAGTTTCTTCTTATATTGATTCTGCTATCTGTCCCCAACCCCTATATATTGCTCCATTCCAGAAGATTGCTAACAGCAAATATTTGGGAATTTTATAATTCGTAATGGGAATTGAACAAAATCGTGCTGTCCTTTTTAAAACCTCACATGCAGTAATGCCATTAGAACAGAATAGTGATATTTGTCCAGTAGAATTTAGATGTGGGAAAGCAATTTCATTCAATAGAAGTAGATGCCATGTAGCTTTGTTTATCTGCATTATGTCAGTTACTGTATCACAACTAAAAAAGTGTTGACTCTGGCAATTACAGATTTTCTGAAGCAAGTAGTTGGTGTCAAATAGTTCTTCAAAGACTACAGCCCTAGCCAGTATTGCCAGAAATATTTGGAGGGCCATGGTAGGGACATTTTTTGTAATTACCTACATTGCCTTCTTCCATAGGAATCAAACGTGTTCAGGATCTCTGCAAAGTTCTCCGACTTCCTTCTCTGTTTGAAGATACAGCTGTGTCTTATTACCAGCAGGCAATCAAATGCCCCTGCTTTGCTTTGGTCAGCTTGGAGAAGAAGGAGATAATTATAGGTTGCTGTGTTTTCGTGACCTGTAGACAGCACAACTGGCCCTTGACAATGGGCACTGTCTGCTTGCTCCTTTATGCAGACAAGGAACTGTTTGCCAGAACCTACCTGCGGTTCTTGAAGGAATTGGCACTAGATGTACCAACTCTGAGCTTGATTGATCTTGTGAAAACACACCTCAACAGGTAAGATGATTTTTAATGCTCTTTTCTCACAAATGCCTGAACCATTAATGAGCAGTTGTTGAAGAGTTATGGATGGAATTAATTCTTATTATTTAAGCTTCAGTATATTGGATAAGGAGCACAATGGCTCAGTGGCTAAGATGCTGAGCTTGTCAATCAGAAAGGTTGGCAGTTTGGCGGTTTGAATCCCTAGCGCAGCATAATGGAGTGAGCGCCCGTTACTTGCCCCAGCTTCTGCCAACCTAGCAGTTTGAAAGCATGTAAAAATGTAAGTAGAAAAATAGGGACCACCTTAATGGGAAGGTAACAGCACTCCATGTGCCTTTGGCATTTAGTCATGCTGGCCACATGACCATGGAATCGTCATCAGACAATGCTGGCTCTTTGGCTTAGAAACGGAAATGAGCACCGCCCCCTAGAGTCTGGAACGACTAGCACGTATGTGCGAGGGGAAACATCGTTACCCTATATTGGTTCTAAGAGAGTTGTATAGATTGGAAGTGCAGTATAGCCACTTTGCTGAAACTAGATAGAGCTGAGTATGGTTGATGCTTGCCCAGAAATATTTCTAGTGAACTTGGAGGTTTTCTCATACTTTGGAGGTGGAGGTCCACTTTTGGAGTTCTTGGATGTTCTTGTCAGAACTGCCTCAGCTTGAACCTCTCAGTAAGAACGATCCTTAACTCCATTTATCGAGAAAGGTATAGTTTACTAGAAGTCAAGTGCATTACAGTAGATACTTAGATGTTCAAGCCAAGGCAGGTCTGAGAGTTCTCCTAAAACGATCTGCTTTCTGAAAATGCGTTACATGTGGCTGGTTTTGTTATTCCTAATATAAGATTCAAATGTAGGTTTCAGAAAGTTATTAGTAGTTAAGCTTCTGACAAACTTCAGCTTTTAATTGTATTGTGCAAGCTCGTATCTGTCTGAATTGGGTGAATCTTTATTCTGTTTGGGTGGGATATAGACTCCCTTATTAGGGAGTCTTCAGAGGCATGTATATGAGCTCAGGATGTGTATTTGAAGTGAACTTTTTGTTTTGAATTGACTCTTCTGGATGAGCTGTGTCTTATATTTTAAGCAGGAAGCATGGAATGGTGAGATTTAGACAGGCATATCCAAATATTTATTGCTTTCTAAACAATGATCCCAAGAATTAAAGTAGTAAAGTAGCTCCAGCAGTGATCTAAATAAAGTTTACAATGGGAATGACATTCTTGGAACAACTTGGACTGGAATAGAAGAACTCCAAAGTTTCTTCCAACTCTGTTATTCTATTCTATTCTTACTTTAAAAACATATGTATTGGTAAGGAAGGAACAGATGACAGAGCATTAGTAGACAAAACCTTGATTTATTTAATCAGATGTCTTAAAAAACAATTTCCTCAGAATATATAAATTTACTGGTTTTAATTTAACTGTAAATAACAAATAATATTACTTTGCTTTTGGGGCATTTGTATGTTGTAGCTGGCCTAGTTAGGAAATACATTTCTGTTATGTAGGAGAAGAGAATGATTATTTTGATGAATCTTGCCCTCTGCTGTTCTTAAATGTGTGTTAATCTGCATGCATAAAAAACCCTTTTGCTACATTATTTGGGTCATGCATTAAATCAGTCAAAACATTCTGATATATTAAATGATTAAATATTGCAGGTAATATTTCCAAAACTATAAAATTAAAGCAAAAACATAAGCTGTATTGATAGGCTTTTCCCTACCCCCAATATATTTTGTTCCTTTCAGCTTTAAGATTTTTCAGGAATCATCCAGCATCCCAGCTACATTTCTGGAAGACAAGGAGAAGCTGTTGGCAAGGACAATCCAGATAGTGGAGCTTGCCAGCGAGACATGGCTGGTGACTGGTCGGCACCCCATCCCCATTGTGATGGCAGCAGCCTTCTTGGCATGGCAGTCTTTGCGACCTGTTGATCGCCTCGCTTGCACCCTTACAAAGTTCTGCAAGCTTGCTGGCATGGAGATGCCACGGCCAGCCCCACAAAGACTGAAGGAATTGCATAATATCCTCCTTCAGATGGCCTCTCAACTAGGTTGGTTGCGAGGGCTCAAAGTGGACCGGAGGACTGTGTCGAAATACATTGGAGACTTGCTGCAACATCGCCGTGTGCTCCTACGGGCGGCTTTTCGTGTGGTGGATACCACAAAAGACTACGAGCATGAGAATTTCACAGCCCCACCAGACCCTCAGCCTTTAAAACCAACCGTTGCTTTGACAAATGAGGCTTCTGTTGCTGGGAAGAAGCGGATGCCTTTGCTTCCACCTTGTGTCCTGTACCCAACAAAGAAATCTCGACCCAGCAATCCAGACCCTGAAGGTCCAACCGTCACAGGGGACGAGCCCATTTTGGACGGTGAGATTGAACAGTACATCCGGACTCCAGAAGAAACGGAACTGTTTCGCAAAATGCAAGTTCGCCTGTGCTAGTGAAGATATTTAGTGAGTGTTAAAAGCCTGCAGGTGACAAGGGTTGGGTTTCTTATAGTCTATAGTCCCAGAGGTATTTCTATCCTGAGATTAGATGACGTTCAGGAATGAACAACCTGTGTCTTAATAGTCTTCTGCAGTCTGTTGCTTTATATGCATTAGTTGGGGTTTTCTGGATTCACAGTACCAACGAATGTAGAAGGTTATAGTAAAGATTGGGGAAAGCAGCAAGAAAAAGAGCTTTAATTTGTTTTGCTAGATGTTGGAATAAACACAATACTTTTCTTAAAAGGCTGCTCATTGGCTTAGATGTGTTTGGTGAACCCACTGATATGCTTCTGCTACATTTTTAGTCCTGAACATAAGAAAAAAAATTGGATTTAATCTTACTACATTGAACTGCACACATTTATTTTGCTTGGTATGTTTTTACTTGGATTGTCTTTCTTTCCAGTTCAAACATTGCTTTGCATGTTATTTTAGAAGTTTTCCATGTGAGTCTGGTAACACTGAAGGTAAACATTCATTTAGCATTCAATGGATTAAGTGGACTTAGGGTCTGCAGTCATTAACGGAGGGTGAAAGTGACATAAGTAGTGTAGAAAAGGGCATATTGTAGTGATCCATATACCTGATCATGTGTAGAGGAGGCAAGACGAATAAGTATGATCCTGCATGCCATGATGTCATCATGCAAATAAGCTAATTATCCTATGTATAAATGGGATGAAATCAGCATATCCCTTTAAATCTTATGGGTGAAACTCCGCTCTTCCACTTGTGTTTTCCCCCCTTGTTATTTGGTTGTACCTACAACCTTTTGTGATTGACTTCAGCTGCAATAGAAAGATTTGAGAAGAATTGGCCCAATTGGGATGACAAGCATCTTTTGAATGGGTACACAAGTTGGGCTTTTCCAGCCCTCATGAATAGGTGGGTGGGAAAGCCATTCATCAAGAGTGTACAGGAAATTTGCCTAACCCCAATGAGATGATGTTGAAGGGCTGTTCACCCCCCACAGATTTTTTAAGTGTTGGGTGAGTCCCATTGCTTGGAATCAGTATATAAGTTTGGTTTATGACTACTCAAATATTAAAATTGTGTAGGTTGGGGTGACAAAACATGGGTGGAACATAAAAGCATAAAAGTTCATTGGATATTGCAGTTCTTTTAATATATTAAACAAGAAACATCTGTTAAAAACAGTTCATTTGTATAAAATGCAAACACAACAAAAATGTATTAAATGCTTTCTTTGGCACGGCTGTCTCTCAAAGAGCTCTAGTTTTGATATGTCATTTGCTCAAAATGTAAACCAACAAAAGAAAGGGTAGTTATACAAAGTTTCCCCCAATAATATTTCATTCTAGCAAGCATATATAACAAGTTCAGCATTGCCAATATCATGTGGGTTGTAATATTGCCATATAAAATAGTTAAGGCTCTATTAAACATCATACATATGAAAACCAAGAAGAATGGGAGAAATGACCTTTTTCAAATAAGGAGGATTAAGTGCTTTTATGGCTTTTCAGGGCTATTGCTTTCCAGAAGCCTTAGGCAATTTCAAGGTTGGCCTAAGGCTGCCTGGCTTGTGAAACTACACAGCCTCTGTGGTTCTGTGGAGGTAGGTTCTGTGGAGTAGGTTTTCTCTTTTCTGGCAAGGAGGGCTGTGAAAACCTGGTCCTTCTGCCCTCTGTACAGAGTGAAGAGTTTCTCTTTATTCTTTTAAGCAGGCATGGTATACATCAGTTTAAATGAGTTAATTAAGCATTATGGAGCAGTAAAAATAAAATCAACACATAGAGACACACATGGACAAAGAAGAAGAAATTTGTGGTATTTTTGCATAGAACTAAAGTAAAATTTACCAACTTGGATGAAAATGCTGTTACAAGCGCTGCCCTTTGGGTATTCAGCAGTGAATACCACTGTTGATAACTTGTCAATCCTGGAAATAATACTAAGTCAATACTGCAATTATTGCAAGGGAGATTTCCGGGAATTGCAAGAATCATGGCCAAAGATTTTCCACTGGAATGGAAAAACTCCAAGGAATGTTGGGTGCTGTGACCTTGGTCTTGCTGGACTCTCCTTCAAGTAAGGAATTTTGCATTTCTCCAATATTCTGTTCTAAGCAGCAGCGTCCTACATGTGTAATCTTAGTTCATAAATCCAATACAAAAGTTAATTATGTCTGTCTCTGTAAACAAAACAAGGCAATGATGCTAAAGAACTAAGGGATTTAAGCCAACACCTTCCCTCAGACCTAGCAAAAAATTGTAGTCCATTAGTTTGCTACATCTTTCATAAATATGGGTGCGGTGTTTGTAAAATCCCAGCCTTTTGCTTTTGATTGTCCACAAAATGTTCCTTGCTGTTTTGTTGACTATTACACGAGATAATTGCACAATGTACTCTAAAGAGTTGATTTCAAAGGAGCAACATGCATATCTCTCCCCTTTTTACCCCAGTTGGGTAATATGCATTCTTCCAAATACTTGGAAGTTCAGCTGTTCATCAGCAATCTTTTTCTTATTGTTTTTTCAATTCCAATGAACTGATGTTATCACTTTGACATGAAGAAAAAAAGCCTCCGCTGAGTGCATTGTATAAACACATATGATAGGTCCCATTTCATAGACCAAACCCTTTTTATGAGGTTCATGCTGTCAAGAATAAGATGTGTACTTTACAACTAATTTTTTTTAAAAGGCACCAACTACTTATGTGGGAAGGTTTGCTTGATTGTAGTTGTATTCACACACCATACTTAACCTCATAATTGAAGGAATGGGTTTTCTGGATTTTGCAATACATTAATAAGAAAATAACCTAACCAAATCAATGTTAATGGCTGTATGCATCCTATTGTATTTGGGGAATTTATAAAAAGAATACAAAAGGAGGGAGCAAGGTATTTTTGTTGTTGTTAAGACTTGGATGTTTAAGACCAAATGGATTTGGGAAAGAGAAATTAATTTGGCCTTTCCTGGCCTGGAATCTCTAGAAACACTGAGATTCAACTAAAAGAATCTCAAATCAGAATCATCTTTCATCTTTCTTTTATTTTAAGCCAGAAATGAAGGAGGACAGCACAGCCTCCGTGGAAGAAGGGATTTCTCAGTCTGCATCATTGTTATCACTTAGTATGTTCATTAGTTCCTCCAGAGAAAAGGGCAGAGGATCATCCTTAACTTACAATCTCAATTGGGACCACAATGTCTATTGCTAAGGCAGTTGCTAAATGAATCATGCCTGATTTACGAGCTTTGTGACCCTGATTGTTAAGCAAATCATTGCAGTTAAATAATTCACACAGTTGGTTAAGGGAATCCAACTTCCCTCGTTGACTTTGCTTGTTGGAACCTGGCTGGGAAGGTTACAAATGGCAATCATATGACCCTGGGAATCCCAAAGGTGATTTTTCAAGAGGCAACTGGACTTTCTGTTTTTTCTTTGAAGACATTTTGCTTCTCATTCAAGAAGTTTCTTCAGAGCTGAAGAACCTTCTTGAATGAGAAGCAAAACGTCTTCAGAGAAAACCAAAGAAAGTCCCTTGCCTCTTGAAAAAAGGACCTTTGGGACAGCCATGACCTGGATGACTGAGAATCTCCATAGACATGACTCTGGGATGCTACAACCATTGTAAATATACCCCAGTTTTCAAGTCCATTTTGCCCATATGACCATGGGGATGCATGATGGTTGTGAGGATGAAGATTGGTCATAATTTACTTTTTTCACTGCTGTTGTAACTTTGAATGGTTGCTAAATGAATGGTATAAGGACTACTGTATATCCATTTTGAATTCAGTTGGTTTCCCTCTGTCTCTTTATTTTCTTCAAAAATAAAAATAGATGCTATAATAATCCCCCTTAAGCCAAGGTAGGAATCCCTCAACCTTTGAAGTAATTGGAAATAAGACAACCTCACAAAATGTCTGTCCTGGCCCATTTGTGAATTCTCAGAAGGCCTGCTGTGGTGATTGGGCCAGTTTGAAACTCCTGTTCTTTTCCAGAAAGAAAATGAGCAAGGATGCTCTTTATTACCTATTAATATTAGCTATTAGCACATCCTTTGTTCTAAGAACATGGCCACATTTTCAATAGCAAAACACTGCCATTGTCGCCTTCTATGAGGACCATGCCTGGCCCAACAGAGCCACTTACGGACATAAAGAACACGACAGAAACTGGCAGCTTTCCCCACAGCTTATCAACTTTCTGTTTAAAATATGGCTTTGATTTTAAAAAGCGGAATAGGAAAAGTTGAAGTTGTTGAGGACGCTGTCTATAGGCACATTAATGCTATGAATCCCTTGTTGAGGTTCCTGAAGCAAAGATGAATGAGATTCCTAGAAGAAAAGAATCTCGTTTGTGGCATCTTCTGAACTTTCCTCAAGGGGTAACATGACAGATGCAGTGCTACATACTTGGAACTGTCATCAATCCAACAAGGGAATTCTGGTGTCTTTTTTCTGTTCAATTTAATATTTTTTTTTCATATCTACAGGAGGGATTTATTCTTGGATGTGGTATATGGTACGTAAGCAGTGTCCCTATACTATTGGGTGCAGAGTAATTAAAATGCCGGCAAACAGAATAATAAGCTTGATTCTTTCCAATATTTCTGGAAACTGCCTTCAAGAAAGAATCCCAATGCCTTCATTTAGCTCATTTTGACACAACAGATTCAGTCTGGGGATTGCTGCACAATTCTGTGAAACGGTTCCTGTATTGCAAAACAGTTTTTTTTAAGGTTCTGTCACATATACATATAGATAAAGGGAATGTCCCCAAGGTGCTTAAAAACAATATTTCATAGCTCCCCAAATCCTTAAAGGATTAATGTCATTCAAGCCTCTAAGGCTTTTTTCTTGGCAATTTTGCTGTAAACCGCCTCGAGTCCTTGTGGAGATGGGGCGGTATATAAATTTAATAAAATGAAAAAAATGAAATGAAAATTTTCACTCTATTCTAAACTTCTTTTTCTTATTCTTTTTTTCCTGTTTGTTGATGCATATTTTCCTTCATATAATGAGAGGTTGTGGGCTTTCTTTTTTAAAAAAATGGTTAACTAAACATAATCAGTTTTAATAAAACGATTGATGTGCACAAGGAGAAAAACCTCCATTTCTGAAGCAAGAAGCACACTGCTTTGCTTTTAGGCAGAGGAAAATCTCTGTCTAATCCATGTATTAAGATGCAGGGCTGTCCTGTGCAGTTTTTATAATAAACTTGTTGCCATTTTAATTCTAATTAAAACATCCCACTCTTGTAAGCGCGGGGCTTAGCTTATCCCTAGGTAAGAACAATAAAATTGTGCTTCACTTTTTTCAATGGATCAAACTTACTAGTTAAACAGTGCAGCAGCTTCATGTATTTCAGAGACTTCTATGTGGCGTGTTAACTGTGTCATGCCTCTCGTGTGGCTTCCTAGGGCATATTTTCCACACAGCTGTTAAGCAGGCCTCAAGGCTTACTTCCAACTTTGAACATGAGGAGCGACTCAACTTGGAATCACAGAAAAGGATAGAACTGTCTGAGTATTTGTTCAGTTTGTTCCCCGGCTAACATTCAAAATTGGAAGGAAGCCTTCAGGCCTGTTGAGCAGCTGTGTGGCAAATGTGTACCAAGGGCCTTAGCAATGAGAACCCAAACTAGTGATCTGCTCCAATTCAGTTCCACAGCACGTAACATGAAAGGTGGGGTTGTTGATAGCGTCTGCTTGAAAGTGCTATTAAAAAGATTTTGTACAAAACATGTCAAGCTCAGAATAGCTGTTCTGAACTTTACCAGAAATAATTTGATCTAGAAGTGTTTCAATCCTAAAACTTCTCTTTTGAATGGAAATCTCTTCTAGAGTAGCATTCTGGTAAAATCTGAACAAGCCATTCCAAAGTTGACAACTGTTCTGAGCTCTTGATGTTTTGCATACCTTACTGTTATTAAGCATCTTTGGGCAACAAATGCCCAACAAATCATATTCGCCCTGAGTCCCTTCCTTAAGAAAGACTAAAGAAGACTAAGGATTGTCACCTAAGCATGCACCTTTGGACAATGAATAGTACACCTCTTTCTGTCTTGTGGCTTTTTCCTTGACAACTCTACAATCATTCATTAGATTTATCAAAATCAAAACTAGATATATGCGTAGCTTTGAATGACTGGGAAATGCTTCCCTCGTCTCACACAACATGAGTTATTTTGCATAAAGCATGTAGAGACTTTCAATGGATAGCAAATTTGCCTATACATATGTACACAGAGTATTAGAAGTTTTAGCTTATAGATCACGGTCTTCCTTGGGATGGTATACAGAAATACAAAGGATATAAAGGGACACGAAGGAGGGAGACCATACAATCACAAGAACAGATGATTGTCTCTTGCTATGCAACTTTGGCACTTTGGCTGATTGTGGCTTTCTGCCTGTTCTCCGGAGGAAAATGTTCCCTGGCACGAAGAACAATAACTTCACCTGATACGTAAGGGAAATGTGATGTGATTCCCATGATAGGATAGAACAGTCTCCCTATCAATCTGCTCAAAAGCATCAGCGGGGAGCATGGTTCTTGCCTACCCATCTCATATTATCTAAGCCTGTGGAGTGCATACGAGTGTTCTCTTCACTGAGTCTGGTAGGCTATGGCAACAAGAGTAACCTGCAGCTTCCTACCTGAGTTGGTGTTGCTCTAGGATCCCAGCTGCAGAGATCTTTCACCCTTTCCTACACTGTTGTCTCACTCTTCCAGAGACCTGTTTTCATGCTGCTTGCATTGTCAGCACCACTGAGATTAATGTCATACTTGCTGCCCTTCAGGACCCCGTTCTGATTGGCTGCATTGAGCGGGAAGGAACGCCTCTTAGTCTCTCTTTCTAAAGAGGGGTTGGCCTGATGCTTAAGGTTGTCTCTGCTGGCGCTTCTCCTCTGTCCTCGGCCAAAATCTGCAGGCTGCTGGCCACCACTACCATCACTCAAGTCCGACTGCGTCAGGGTGGATTCCAGAGTCACAACTTTCCCTTGGTTCTGATTGTTTAAAGGGCTGTTCCGGCTGCTTTGGTAACTCTCTGAATGACTGTTCTGAAGGCTCCCGCTCTCACTAGTAGGATGCTCTGAACAAGGTCCCCGCATTGCCTTCAGGCGCTGGTGCTTCCCTTCGCGATAGAGTTTAGTTCTGCTTTTATGGTACCTGGTGCGCCCATGGAGATTGTTCGTATACCTGGTTGAAGGGGTACTCTTACTGTTGGAAGTCTCTGCTTCCTCATAGCAGGCAGTTGTTACAGGGTTACTGTCTGGCTGGGCAAGGGCCACTTGCAAATTGTTGAGTTTGCAGGGCCCTGGGGTTGAATTTGTGCTGGTAGGGGAAGATGAAGATTTAATGGACTGAGCTACTTCTGGGTTACAGCCAATGAAGACCTGTGAGCCGTCTTCAATCCCCGCTCCAGTGTGCCCATAAGCCTGCATAGGTAAAGCATTCCTGTAAGATGGGCAACAGGTAAACCATAAACTCTGTACATCTGTGCGCCGGGCACAGTGGTAGATAAAGATGAAAAATCCTAAGGCTCCAGCAGTGACTCCGTAGAGGCAACTGAAGACAACCTTCAAGAGGAACCAACGCTGAGATACTGCCATTGCCCCAAATGTCCATAGAGTGAGGTATAGGAAATGGGTGATCACAAGGGCCCAGAGTTGCACCCCTAGAGAATACACACCATCAACCTCGGCAGCGTGGGGGCTGGGATTCAGGGTGACTGAAAGCGACCCTGAGTCGGTCAACAGGTTGCTACTGCCTCCAAAGCGCTGCCTTGTTTCCAAGGGTTTGGGTGTTTCTTTGGGATCCTTAGCTCGGCACTGCAGACTGATTCCGGCACATAGGAAGTAAATCCAGGTGATGAGCAGAATAAAAGCTGCAGGCACATAGAATGCTCCAATGCTCGGTCGGCAAGCCAGCCAGCAGCTGGGTGGAGAAAGAAATGGTTGGCCAAATTATGGATAGCTAACAAAGCAGCAACAATTTTGCTCCTGTTCTTCATAAGAAACATACAATCACAGGTCTAGTACAACTCGCCACGGCCAACTCATCGCGGGACAAGAGTTACACTAATATTGAAGAAATGTTGCGATAGAATCATTAAAGAAAGGATGCCAAGGAGGGACAAAATGAAATGTGAGCAGAAAAAATTAAAAATAATGTTTTAATTGTTTTAAATTATTCAATTAAATTATTGAATTGTCCTGTGATGAGTTGTCCCATGCAAACTGGCCACGGCAAGTTGTCCCTCAGTGAGTTGGCCACAGCAAGTTGACCACAACGAATTGACAGTAATTAGTTGGCTGTGGCAAGTTGTCCCATTCCATACAATCTCTTGCCTACCTCGTGTTTAAAGCAGCCAAAGGGAAACCAAGGGGAAACTACAGGAGCCTCAGTGGTGTAGTGATTAGAGTGCAGTAGTGCAGTACTTCTGCTGAATGCTGGTTCAAATCCCACCAGGCTCAAAGTTGACTCAGCCTTCCATTCTTTCTGAGGTGGGCAAATGAGGACCCAGATTGTTGGGGGCAATAGACTGACTGTGAATTGCTTAGAGAGGGCTGGAAATCACTATAAAGTGGTATATAAGTCTAAGTGCTATTGCTATTGCTACAGATATGCAGGAGAGGAGACATCTATTAGTGGCTAATACTTAAACCAAACTTCTTCTATTCAGATAACATATAGAATAGAATGCTTGTTAATGCACACCTTGTCCTTTCTGAAATGTGGTAAAATGGCATCTGAATGATAAGATTAGACAGGATTTATGGGACAGGGAAGGGGGGATTTAAGAGGAATATCTTTAATCCCCAAGAGATCTTCAAAAATGTGAAAAGAACACTGGGGATCCTTCCCCCCCAGTTTTGGGGATCCATTCATGCAACTGAATATATATGTGCAAGTAGATACAGTGGACTAGCAGTCAGGTGGATGGACTCAAGTATGATAGTAGTGAGTACAGCGATGAAAGATCTGAAGGACTAGGTTGAGGATAGATCTATCTATGGCTGTTAAAAGTCAATACCTCATAATGACTCATATTCAGTGTTCAAGTAGGATCACAAGCATGTTATCTTAAGATCAAATTGGATGTTGCAAATACTTACTATGAGTCCTGATCTCCATAATTGTCAATACGAACTGCCGCTGTAATCCCACAGATGATCAAGGGGATCCCTCCAGCAATCAGGTAAAACCTGGAAAGAAAACCACAAAATATCATGCAGAATTCATTCTATGAATTAGAATGAGTGAGTCAGGTATCTATACAGCTACAGAGTTGGAAGGGACCTTGAAGGTCATTTAGTCCAACCCCCTCCCAAGCAGACCCTACCCATTTCTGACAGATGACAGTCCAGTCTCTTCTTGAAAGCTTCCAGTGATGAAACTTCCAGTCTTTGTGAGGCACAGCCCATCCCTTGCCCAAAGACCATGATGGAGGTAGTGCAGACCATGGTCCAGGAATCCAAAGGTTTTTTTTTTTGGTGACAGCAACCCTTTAGCCAGTGGTTCACTTCTAGAACGCTTTGTTCTCTTAACCAGATGTTGATATTTTGTTGGCAATACAGATGAAAAAACTACTTGACTTTTTTGCCTAGCTACTCGTCCTTTTTTGTGTCATTTTGTGTCATTCGTCCCTACATGTTAGAGTAGAAAAGGGTAGTAATCTTTTGGCCTAATTTCTTTGGTTAGGTTCTCAGCCACATCCTTAATTTCTGCTCTCCCTAGATGTCTAGGGATACAAGATATCTCCCTAGTACAAGAACTAAACCATAAACTGGATATAATAATCATAGATTAGGCTCATATAGCATATTGATCTTGAATTAACAAACAATTGTTTCTATATAACCTTCCTTGCATTTTGCATGTATGTTCAATTGGCCCTATTTCTTTGTGGTTTTGGTATAAGTTGAGTAAGGAAACCATCACAGAAAATTTTGCCAATTTTATTCTTCTATCTTTTGTTCATTTAAGTGCTAATTTTCTCATTTCCTACCCAGAATCTCAGAATGATTTATAAGGTTTTGAGGGGAAGAAAAGAAATTGATGCCCCAACAGCATTACAAGTTGATGCAAGAAATCAAACAACGATTACATTCCAATCACACACAGGGTCACTATCTACTATACCCAGTTAATTGGCTATATAAATACCTATTAAGCTACAAAAGATATCTTAGTTAAATAGGACTTCTTTTGTAAGTTAATCATGGCAACCCTCATCCATTCCCTGCAACCTTCACATCTTATAACAAGTCCTATAATTCCTACTTCCTTAATACCGTAGCATTGGTCGAGGAGCAGGCTGAGTTGCTTCCCCTTCCTGCTGTTGGGGTGCCTTCCAGGTGGATGCCTTGTAGATCACTCGTGCCATCACTGCCATCCACAGAAGAGTAGACAAGGAAGAATAATGGAGAATGATGCCAACCTGGGGAGTGGGTGTGGAGAACAGACATTTTGGAAGTCAGTAAGAGTTGCTACAACTTCCAGGACTTCGTTTGTAGGATTATCTATCCCCTATAAGTCTGAGGAGATATATTGTTCAAAGGTGGGAAAATTCAAAAAAATCTTTTAGATGGGTTTTAATTGTCCCATCCACTTGATCAAAAAACTTGGAGGGTCATCAGATTCCCAATTTTGCCTCAATGGTAAAGTAGCTAAGGGCTTGTGTGTGTGCATGCATGTGGATTTGCCCTTAGATTAGTGTTCTCAGCTACCTAGCAATGTATCTTTTGTAAATTTGGGCTGATCACTCAAGAAGGTGATTCTGTTAAGAATGAAACAGTTTGGTAATGGAGATGGTGGTTTTCAGGGTGGGACATCTGTTCATTTGTTCCTTACCAGGCAAATAGGTGGCAACGTGTCCCCTGCATCTAGAGGTAGGTAAAAAGACAATCAAAATGCCCTTGTGGTAATGTCCCAAAGGGGCTTTTTTCAAAAGGCAATTGGACTTTCTTGTCTTTTTTTTTCCTTTGCAAATGTTTTCAAGAAGCATCTTGGGTGAGAAGCAAAATATTTTCAAAGAAAAAAACCATGAAAGTCCAGTTGCCTTTTAGAAAAAAGCCCCTTTGGGACAATTATGACCTGGATGATTGAGAATCTCCATAGATGTAACACAGTACAATAATATATTTATTGATAAATGAGATGCTGAAGTATACTTATCAGTTCTCTGAATTCCAGGGGGCATGCGTGATGTGATGTGATTTTGATGTGATGGGAGTTTCTGTCTATCCCATGTGGAATTTGACAGATTTGGAAAAAAGGGAAAAAAAGGGCTGGACTAGTTCTACATTGCAAAGGGAACATTGGTGTGGTCTTAAAGCCATTTTAGCAACTTCCCAGTGTTCCTTGTGCATGAAGAAACCTCTCAGTGATGTGTCATCTGACAAAAGTTACAAGCCTGAATTAATCAGATCCTGCCCTCATGCTCACCGCTTGGCAGATGGCTATGTAGTTGGTGAGAGTGATGCCACCTGCAAACACAGCCGATGTCATGGCGATGTGAAAACACAGATTTAGCAACATATGCCAGCACTTCTGTGCAATATGAATGGTGCTGAAAAAGAAAACAAGGATAAGACATTTAAGAGATCAAACAATAAAGCTTTGTAGGCAAGGGCCCTTCATTCAAGTAAAGGTATCTCTGTTTAAAAGGTGAGCTGGTGATGAAAAAGCCCCGAGTTTGATTTCTCCTGGTGGGGACCAGAATTGTATTGCATTGTAGCTACCTGCTCAGCAGTGGGGAGGAGAATTTCAGGAAGCTATAACCTCCAAATCTAAAAGTGATTCACCTGTGATTGATGATGTAGATGATGATGGTGGTAAACAGGCACAGGAGGAGGAGAGCCGTGCAACTGTAAATTACAGGATATAGCACCTCAGCGGGACTCAGTGAGTCATGCAGGAAGTTGCTCAGTTCCTGTATTTGAGAATATGTTTCATTAGTGCATAATATGGGAGGAGGACAAATATTAAGGCAGTTTCTATAAAAATCATTCCATGTGCAGTTGAAAGGGGGGGAGTCATGTGGCCAATGCACTGTAGCCATTCATTCTGTCTCAGCTGAGTCTACTTCATATGGTTACTATAAAGGGGAAATGGGGAGATGAGAGTTGTGTCTTAACCAATTTGAGGTACTGAAAAAACTTGTTGCTAACTATTGGGGGATGGACCGTCCCGGACGGTGCTCATCTCAGTTTCAAGGCCATTGAGCCAGCACTATCCAAAAACATTTTCCCGGTCATATGGCCAGCATGCTGTCATGGAGTACTTTTACCTTCCCACCAAAGTGGTACCTATTTATCTACTTGCATTTGTGTGCTTTAGAAATGCTTGGCTGGCAGGACCCCTAGGTGAGGACAGGAGCTCACCTAGTCATGTGGAGCTCAGGTCTCTAACCTGGGTTGCTGGCATTCCAGCCAACAAGCCCAGCATCTTAAACATTGAGTCACTGTGCTGCCCTTATGATACTAAAGGACAAGCAAAATATAACTCTAGTAAATAATATTACTATAACTACATATTAACAGTAGTATACTATATGCTAGCTAGGTCTTTATAAGTATCTGTGGAGTAGGAAGGTTAAACAGGACTTGGCATATTCTGAATAATTTGGATTACATTTCCTTTTAGCTCTACCCTTTTTGACAAGTAGCAAAAGAAACTGGGAGCTCTGGACTAGAGCATCTGGAGGTTATCTATCCTAGGTTGGGAGCAAAGGAAGCTGCATACTATTAGGCATGTATGCGGGGGGAAATGCATGCAAGATCTTTCAGAAATGCATATAAAAGGGAAAGTGGTGTTTCTTGCTTTGTTGAAAGAGACTTTGGCAGAAATTTACAAATGTGACATAACCAAGGGCTAAATAGACATGCAATAGATCAAAGTACCATACACCATCTCCTGCCTACCATCAGCACAGCAGTGTTGCTGAGATGTCGGCAGCTCACAGTGGTGAAGTTGGGCTCCTGAAGGATCAGCTGGCAACCTTCTGCTCTCCAGCCGCCATAACCACCCAGAATGTCAAAGTCCCAGAAAGCGGCTGTGCGATCCGTGCCCTCGTCCAAATGCCGCAACGATATGGTGACCGGCTCAGTGAGATTGCTTATGCCACAGCCATCTGAGGGAAGCAGAGTCAGGGATTTATCAAAAGTAGTCAATGGATGTGCTCAGAACTCAAATTAACTCCAGGAGGTGCTTGTTTGCTCAGATGGGGTTTGCCTAACTGAGGTAAAAGAACCTCTGCCTTTCTTTCAGGATCAGGACCCTTTCCTAAGAGTTTCTGCTTAAATAAATAAATTCCACAGAGCTACTGCTCAGCAAGGGAAAGCAAATAAAGTTTGAGTCTCCTTTAGCATCCACTTTTATTTCCAACAATGTCACACATCACATAGGCCTTAGGGTATTTTAGAAAAATAAATAAGATGAGGCTTATGGGTCCTTCATTGGGAAGTCTGTCTCCAAGGACGGTGAAAGGCACTCTAAGGGATTAAAGGCAGCAGGTGAAAATATCTCCCCCTCAATGCTCCCTTTTGGTGGTCCCAAAGGTGCTTTTCCAAAAGGCAACTGTACCTTCTTGTTTCTTTCCTTTGAAAACATCTCACTTCTCATCCAAGAAGCTTCTTCAATTCTGAAGAATGAAATGTTGTCAAGGGAAAAAACCAAGAGAATAGAATGGAATAGAAACTTTATTGTCACTGTAAATGTATGCTAATCAGCATGCATTAAAATGAAATTTCATTGCATTCAGCTCTCCAAAGATAATCATGAATATATCCACATACATACACACATACTGTATGCCACAGAGAAATATCACAGTCTAGTTTGGATGTGTGTGGGTGTGTGTGTGTGTGTATGTATGTATATGACAACAACAAAAAAGAATCCTGCTATTTTACAAGATGGGTGTCCTAAGGAACAAAGCTGTTACAGAATCTAGGAGTCCTGCTATAGACACTTTGAAACCTCCTCCAAGGGGGGAGCTACAGAAACAGACCATGAAGTGGGCGTGTGGAGTCTTTAACAATGCTTTAAATTCTAAGCACCTACAAACTCTGGCAGCTGCTTTGTTCCCAGGCAATCCATCCCACAGCTTATCTTATAAGCATCTCCATGCCATGGTCCCAAGTTTCCCAATGAAGCTGCCAGCCACACCGTTCCTTCCTGCAGTGGGCTAATGTTCTTCTCTGCCACAGCAACTGGGGTCTCTTACGTGTGCCTGCATAGATCACTGGAGTGGCCACACTGCGTCGCTTGCCATCATCAGCGAGGTGTGAAG
This sequence comes from Myanophis thanlyinensis, assembly GCA_017656035.1. Lineage (NCBI taxonomy): Eukaryota > Metazoa > Chordata > Lepidosauria > Squamata > Homalopsidae > Myanophis > Myanophis thanlyinensis. The sequence goes on along the minus strand of JAEANM010000246.1, from coordinate 2,078 downwards.
AATTGCCAGTGCTGCAGAAGAGTTTTCCATTGCGGAACACCAGGAACTGAAGCTTACACCTGATGGGCACTGGCTGGTGGGGAACAGGTGGGGAGAAGAGGCCCAGAGGCAGCTGAATGGAGGCTAGAGCAATGCTGTTCTAATGAGAAGAGGAACAAAGAAAGCTAAAGATGGGGCTGGCCAAGCCAAACTCTTGCAGCCCTTCCCATAGTTAACCCCCCTCCCAGCTCCATCCCAAACAGTCAAAGTGCTGACACACCCAGGCAAAATGAATAACAAAATAACAGAGTTGAACGGGAACTTGGAGGTCTTCTAGTCCAACCTCCTGCACAATCAGGAGATCTTATGCCATTCTGGACAAAGGGCTATCCAATCTCTTCTTAAAAACCTCCAGTGATGGAGCAGCCACAACTTCTGAAGGCAAGTCATTCCATGGTTTCTTGTTCTCATTGTCAGGAAATTTTTTCTTAGTTCCAGGCTGCTTCTCTCCTTGGTAACTTTCCAACAATTTCTTCTTGTCTTGCCTTCTGGTGCTTTGGAGAATAGGTTGACTCCCTCTTCTTTCACGGACAAGGAATGATTCCAAAATAGGACAGTGCCATTCTTCTTGCTTGGTTGGGAAATACAACTTTTCATAGCTATCCTTGCAACATTAATGACATCTCAATCCATCAACGTATCTCAGTCATTGGTTAACAGAAGAAGAATATTCTTTATTGGCCAAGTGTTATTGGACACACAAGGAATTTGTCTCCTTGTATATCCTATCACGTTTGGCCAATAAAGAACAACCATCTCCTCCTCTTCCTCCTCCTTCCCCTTCTCCCCAATGATTGAGATATGCTGATGAGTTTTTCAGCTATGTCGATAATGTTTTCCAGGCTGCTCTGGTTCTTATGCCTTATGTTCTGATATAAGAAACCTAGCAATAGATGATGCTTACCTAAATGGAAAAGCAATATGGAAATGAAATGAGGTTCTCCTGCTATTCCCTCAATTTAAACCCCACCATCACCAATTTCTATGCCAGAGATAAGGAGCACCTTCTCCTTATGCTATTACACTCCTCCAGCAGAAACGTTTCTTCCCCACCCCATCTCACCTTGATGTGGAAACTGGCCAAGGAGATGTTGGGCCGGCCTGTAGCGCAACGGAACTTCAGCTGCTGCTCTGCCAAGGATTCAGAGTACCGTTCCTGTCGTGGAGAACGGTTACCGAGGTTCTCACGCTTCTGAAATGCCACACAGCTCATGCCAAGGTAACTCTCTGGCATAATAAGATAGGCTTCAAAGGCAATGTTCCTGGAGTTCTGCATAAACAAAGCCAGCAGCTTTTTTGAAACCAAGCAACCTTTCTAAACCCAGGCCGTCATATGTGGGGTCATCAGCCATTCGGGTTTTTTGTCCTAATCTGAAATCTCTAGCTTTCTAAATCTTACTGCTATCCAAGTTCCTGGACAGATGGCCTTTCATGTGGCAAATTTGTGGGATGTTTTTCCCCATATTTGCTGCCCTGAATATGGCCTTTTCTGATTTTTTTTTTCCTTGAAGCAGCCACATAAAATCCTTTCCCTCTTTAAGATCTCCTAACCGCATTTCCATTCGTTGTGCTCCTCTGAGGTACTACTGAAAGTTTAAAGGAATAGGAATCTCAAGGAACTGGACAAGGAGGACATGTCAACAGCTGTCCAAGAATACCCCTGGGCCCTTGTATATCTCAGTCTCAACCAACTCAAAACCCTTCCCTCAGCATAACAATTCTCCTATTTCACCAGTGGTTTTTTTCATTCTGGATTCCTGGTTCCTTGCCCCCTCACCCCAAACCACGTATCTGTGATTTGTATTTTGGGCAGTACACCACACCTGATCTTCAAGCTTAGCCTTTTACTCTGCCATCGCTCCCAGCTCACCCACTAGGAGAGCTTGAATCCAGAGGTGAAATTCAGCTGGTTCGCACCAGTTCTATACAACCGGTTATTAGAAGAAATCTCCTTTTGTTTTGTTTCCCCACTTTGCAGGGTTAATCCTGTAAAGATTAACTTTGCAGGGTTAATCCTGTAAATAAGGCAGTTGTTTCTA